>SSNR01000018.1:1284332-1322392 GCA_006937965.1 Callopanchax toddi
TTTCGCTGCCACCACCACTCACCACTCCACCAGGATTACACACGTTCTCCTCTGCGAGTTTCTCATCCTCTTCTGGAAACCGTAAGACACCATTCACCTCCTGGCATTCAGCATCCTGTCTCATCTCCTTTTCAAGCTCATCATTAACTCTGACTCTCCTCCTAGAACGGAACCAGAACCCGAGCTCAGCCTTCAGCCGCCTGCCTGGTTCTTTATAATAAAACCCATTGTTACTTCTTCAGTTCGGTGTCCGTACATGTTGTTGCTTAGGAGTTTTCTGCCATGGCCTTAACAGAATACTCCGGCCACTACAGCTCCGCGACGTATGTACGGAACGAACTCGCAGAACCCGGAGCGCTCCGGTGCCGGGTTGAAGCTGCCCTCCAACAGCTAAAAACCTCCATCAATGATTCTGACCGGCCCGTTCACTCTTTTCAGGAGATGGAGTTCAGACCGCAGGATCTCGCTTCGGTCCAACACCGCGAGGTTCCGGTTGCGGCTCGAGCCTCCACTTCCTCATTCCAGCCTGCAGCTCCGACCCCCTCCGCTACTCACTCAGCTGTTCGCTCCAGCACTTCCGCATTCCACTGTCCCGCTGGAAAGGAACCGCCCACACCAGCACCCTTTTCAGGACGACTGGGTGAGTGCAAAGGGTTTCTTCTCCAATGTTATTTGGTTTTCTGTCAAGCACCAAGCTCCTATCCCACCGATCTAAGCAAGATAGCTTTTATTAGTGGATTACTGAGAGACAAGGCTCTTCTCTGGTTGCAGGCAACCCTAACAGAGGAGACCCTGCCTAGTTTTACATATGAGGAGTTTATCAGACAATTTAAGCTGACTTTTTGCCCCAGAGTCAGTGAAGAGGAGATCACCACAGCCCTTCTGAGTCTGAAACAGGGCACCCGATCTGTAGCTGACTTGGCTGTGGATTTCCGCATTTGTGCGAATGCATCCGGCTGGAACGAGATCGCTCTTAAGGGGGCTTTCAAGAATGCTCTGAGCGAGAGGCTGAAGGATGAGTTGGCGGTCCGAGATGAACCTGACACCCTGGATAACCTCATCGCACTCGCTACCAAGGTAGACAACCGCCTGAGAGAACGGTCTAGAATACGGTCCAGACCCAGCCCCGTAGCACCTCAAGGTCAACCTAGGGTGGTCAGCCTTGATTCTAGTTGTTCTCTGCAACCACCTTCACCTCCACCTGTAGTCCAGGGGGTATTGGTGGCTGAGAGTAACATAGGGTCTAGATCCCGCCTCACCATCCACTCCTCTCTCAGGGTCAACAATCAGGTCTTCCCAGTCCTGTCTTTAATCGACTCAGGCGCCGAACAGAACCTCATCAGTCCCACTCTTATTGCNAAAGACGGGACCCTCCGTCCATGCATTGACTTCAGGGGTTTAAACCAGATCACAGTCAAAAACAAATATTCTCTACCCCTCATCACCGCCTCATTCGAGTCTGTCCAAGGGGCCTCCTACTTCTCTAAATTGGATCTTCGCAACGCTTATCATCTCGTTCGCATTAGAGAGGGGGACGAATGGAAGACGGCCTTCAAAACACACTGTGGCCACTTCGAGTATCAGGTCATGCCTTTCGGACTAACCAATGCCCCTGCTGTTTTCCAGAATCTGATTAATGATGTCTTACGTGATTTTCTCAACATCTTTGTTTTTGTCTACCTAGATGACATCCTAATCTTTTCTAACTCCTTGGAGGAACATAAGAAACACGTCAGGAGGGTTCTACAGCGGCTTCTGGAGAACCGACTGTACGTTAAGGCAGAGAAGTGTCTTTTCCACGTCAGATCCATAACTTTCCTGGGATATGTTTTCGAGGGTGGACAGATGAAGACGGATCCCAGCAAGGTACTGGCTGTCGAGAAGTGGCCCATCCCCAAGACCAGGAAACAGTTGCAGCGCTTCCTGGGCTTTGCCAACTTCTACAGGCGTTTCATCCGGAACTACAGTCTCATAGCAGCACCACTCTCTGCCCTTACCTCCACCAAACGGCCCTTTGTCTGGACTCCGGCTGCGGATCACGCTTTTACCTCCCTCAGAAAGAGGTTTGTCGACGCTCCTGTTCTCATCCACCCTGACTCCTCTGCTCAATTCACGCTGGAGGTCGACGCTTCTGAGACGGGCGTCGGGGCTGTACTCTCCCAACGTTCCTGTACAGACCAGAAACTACATCCCTGTGCCTTCTTTTCCAAGAGGTTCACTCCCACGGAGGGACGTTACGATGTCGGTGACCGTGAGCTCCTTGCCATCAAACTTGCCTTGGAGGAATGGAGACACTGGCTAGAGGGCACAGAACACCCAGTCGTCGTCTGGACCGATCATAAGAACTTGTCCTATCTCCAGACCGCCAAAAGGCTGAACCCCCGGCAGTTCAGATGGTCTCTGTTCTTCTCCCGTTTCAACCTGGCCATCACCTACCGACCTGGATCCAAGAACACCAAACCGGATGCCCTGTCCCGACAACACGCCCCCGATGACTCTACTAATGAGGTCGGCACCATCCTTCCTCCTTCCTGCTCCATAGGAGCTGTTTCCTGGACTTTGGAGAAGGTTATCCACAGGGCGCTGCAGACGGAGCCCGACCCGGGAAACGGTCCCCCCAACCGCCAGTACGTCCCTACCACGGTCCGTTCTCAGGTCATTCATTGGGCCCACTCCTCAAAGTTCTCTTGCCACCCTGGGGTTAGCCGTACCATAGGGTTCCTTCGGCGTTACTTCTGGTGGCCATCCTTGAATAAGGATGTGGCTGAATATGTGGCTGCTTGTTCCGCCTGTGCCCGGGGCAAGAACACACATCGGCCCCCTTCTGGGTTGCTGCATCCCCTCTCCGTCCCTAGCCGGCCCTGGTCACATGTCGCCTTGGACTTTGTTACTGGCCTTCCTCCTTCTAAGGGCAAGACTGTCATCCTGTCGGTCATTGACAGGTTTTCTAAGGCCTGTCACCTTGTGGCGCTCACCAAACTCCCTTCGGCTGCTGAGACCGCCAGATTGGTTTTCTACCATGTCTTTAGACTCCACGGAATCCCTTCTGAGATTGTCTCTGACAGAGGGCCTCAATTTATCTCCCAGGTCTGGAAGGACTTCTGTTCTGCTCTGGGCGCCAAGCCCTGCCTGTCATCTGGTTTCCATCCTCAGACTAACGGTCAGTGTGAGCGCCTCAACCAGGAGCTTGAGGATGTCTTGCGCTGTGTTTGTGCCTCCAACCCCACCTCCTGGAGCACTCAGCTGCCCTGGGTTGAGTACGCCCACAACACCCATGTCTCGGCGGCCTCCGGGCTGTCCCCTTTTGAGGCCTCCCTTGGCTACCAGCCATCCATTTTGCCTTCCTCCTTCCCGGATCCTGTCCTTCCTTCTGTTGGTTCTCACCTCCGTTCCTGTCGCAGGGTCTGGGATCTGACTAAAGCCGCTCTTCAGCGCACCTCCGCCAGGAACAAGGTGGTTGCGGACCGGCGGCGGATACCGGCTCCCACCTATTCGCCCGGACAGAAGGTCTGGCTGTCCTCTCGGACTTTCCCCCTTAAGTCCTGTCCCAGGAAGTTGTTCCCTAAGTTTGTGGGCCCCTATGAGATCGACACTGTCCTCGACTCTTCCTCGGTCCGCCTCAGGCTTCCTGCCCACCTCAAGGTCCATCCCGTCTTCCATGTGTCCCAGATTAAGCCGGTCCTGTCCAGCCCTTTGTGCCCTCCGGCCGATCCCCCTCCTCCCGCCCGGGTCGTTGATGGGGGTCCTGTCTATGCTGTCCGCCGCATCCTGGACGTCCGCCCTCGTGGGCGTGGGCGGCAGTACTTGGTTGACTGGGAGGGCTATGGCCCTGAGGCCCGTTCCTGGGTTCCTCGCTCCTTCATCCTTGACCCCTCTTTGGTCTCTGACTTTGAGCGGTCTTCTGCCTCTTCTTCTGGTCGTCCGCCGGGTGGCGGCCGTTAGGGGGGGGGGTCCTGTTACATCCTGTGAGTGTGTGTGTGTGGCTAACCTCATCATCCTCAGGGTGCGACAGGCAGTGCAGGTGCGTCTCCCAGCTGTTCCTCATTTGGTCATCTGGAGAAGTTATAAGGAGGAGCCGGTTCTCGTGTCCGACGCCGGAGTATTCACGTTTACAGTGTGGTAAACAGGCCTCCTCTTTTGTCCTGTTATTTGTCCTAGTATGATGTTAACCTTCTGCTCTTTTTCTCGTCCAAGTTTTTTCCCCTGGATCCCGTCCTGTAGAAAGACGTCTTTGTTCAGTCCGCCAGAACCGGAGCTTCCCTCCGCTCCTCCTAAAAACTTCTCTGAGGAACCCGGAGACCCCTTGGTCCAACTCCTGTCTGTCCACCCTCCAGCATTCTGTCTTTCGCTGCCACCACCACTCACCACTCCACCAGGATTACACACGTTCTCCCCTGCGAGTTCTCATCCTCTTCTGGAAACCGTAAGACACCATTCACCTCCTGGAATTCAGCATCCTGTCACATCTCCTTTTCAAGCTCATCATTAACTCTGACTCTCCTCCTAGAACGGAACCAGAACCCGAGCTCAGCCGTCAGCCGCCTGCCTGGTTCTTTATAATAAAACCCATTGTTACTTCTTCATTTCGGTGTCCGTACATGTTGTTGCTTAGGAGTTTTCTGCCATGGCCTTAACAATATAAGCATTTAGCTAATGGAATCTAACTGAACAGATTTAGTTTGATATCGTTCTAAAACAGCTCTTCTGATTCTCCCATCACATGGATGGTTAAGGCATAGTTTCCATTCGAACACAATAAATAAGTCTTGTAAATTTTCCTGGTTTTTGTTCCATCTTTTGCTGCTGTTGTGAAGATTTCTATTTTTGAGAGATTTATAAGAAATAATGTTTTAATGGAGCTGCAAGAAAACAAACAAAGGGATTAGATCAGCTGCTAAAACCAGGGGGAGAGGTTTATCATTTATTATCATTATCAGAATTATTTCTTGAAATTAGCTTTTTTTTTCCTGGAAAATATTTGATGAGACATTGTGTCATGAAGAAAAAAAACTTAAAGGTATTCAGTGGTATTTTGGGGGGGCTTTTCACCCAACAAGAATTTAATAGAAGCTGTGCCTCTTTGAATTGAATAAGCCTTTATTATCCCTCAAATTTAAGTGTCATAAAAACAAGGAATATAGAGAAGTAACCAGGTGGTAATCTGTCAACATGTCAATATGATAGCTTTTATTCTACAATCTACTAAAACTAAAAGGTCTCTGAGTTTGGTGATTGGGATTTCTTTTATTTGTCTTTGGTTTCCTAAAAATAAAGAGCTCCTTCATGGAGTGCAAACATTCTCCACATTTTAAGATATTTAAACTAGACGCTGGTCAAAACAAACAAGGAGTCTGAGATTACAGAGCTGGTTTTGTGTCTGAGGACAGTAAAGTTACAACAGTCTTTTTACAACATGCCAACGGTGTTTATGTGTTGTTACCTGCATATAAACTCAGTATCTGGACTCTGATTCTAGTGAAACTCCTAATATTTAATGTAACATGTTCTTAGGTCACTTTCCATGTAAATTACACAACAGAGCTGCAGCTCAACTTCCTTCATGAATCAGTTGTTTCGTAACAACTGTTCTTTTCGTTGTTATTAACTTTCATTTGCAGAAGTCTCAAAGTCTCATTTCCTCATTTATTTTCACCACTGAAGAGTTACGTTACACAACAGAGACTATGTCCAGACTAATAGTGTGTTCAGGCAACCTGTTGAGTTTTAGCATTTATTAGACTAAAAGTCTGGTTTAGTATCTAAATCATGTCAGAAACATGAAAGGCTTCTAACAGCTGTTTTATTAAGGAGTGATATTCTGAGAAAACAAAATGTAGAACCTGAAGGTCCAGTTTTGGGTGGGGTAGGGGTGGCGGTCCATTTCCATGTAAATCCAGTTGAGGTCTCTTAGAAGTTGTCCTGATTGTTGTCTCTGACGCTCACAGGGAGTGCACTCTCCACACTGAGCTGATTCATGATTGATGAAACTTTGATTGTGTCATCATGATGTTTCTCAAATGCAGCAACTTCAAGAAGTTGATGCAACAGTCATTAAGTCATCATCATGTTAAAAGTTTATGTACACACTCATCTCTCTTATACCAGTGTTGTTTAATTATTATTGGGTGTTGTTTAGCTGATTTGTGTTTTATGACAAGAAATCAGTGATTAAGAGTTTATCTTCTGAACAATCATTTGACTGTAATAAAAAAAATAAATACAAAACTGTGATTTTTAGGTTTGACAATCTGGCCTTTTCTTTTATTAAGACACAAGATGAACTCTGCTGTCTGTGAGAAAATTGATCAATCAATTAATCAATCAAAAATCTTAGTAAGGGAGGTTAGATTTTTCAGAAACTCATTTAAGGTTTTTCATATTATTATAGATAGTTCTAGCTGGAAAGATCTTCTGTGGTTCAGCAGATCTGAAGAACTTCTGACTGAAGACACTCAGGGTTGTCCAACATGTTCTTCGTTTTATGAAGCGTCCTCCTTTGTCCAATCAGCTCTAGAGTCCCCAGAACAGACCCTACCTTCTTTATCAGCTTGAATAACTTTTTTAAATCTCTGGTTCTGATGCTGCTGCTCCAACAGGTGATTGTACTATATGATCACTCTCTCCAAAACAGGCGTATAAAACAATAATTTGCAGCAAACATTGAAGGATTTTAGCTTTCCTCAAGAAGTCCAGTCTGCTCTGTCCCTTCTTATAAACAGCATTAGTCTGCTGTCCAGGTGATTACAGAGGTTTTTATATTCCTCCACCTACACGAACAGTGTTGGATATATTCCTGCTTCTTCTAAAATCCACACCATTCCACACAGTCCAGGTCTCTGGACTCAGTCTCTTGTCCATCTCTGATCCACCCAACAACTACAGAGTCATCTGATTATTTTTGCATGACAGGAGTCTGACTGGCACTGAAAGTCTGACATGTTCAGAGTAAAAAGGAGTGGTGAGAGTACAGTTCCCTGTGGTGCTCCTGTGCTGCTGACCACCTGGTCAGACACTCAACCCTTCAGCCTCACAACCTGAGGTCTGTTTGTCAGGTAATCGTAATCCAGGTGATTGTGGAGGATCTACCTGTGTCTTCTGAAGTTTCTTGCGTAATAAATCAGGCTGGATTGTAATATGATGACACAATCTATCACTTATCGTAGCACCCTTCCCAGTACCCCACATAGCAAAATAGGTCTGGCCCAGATCTGGCCCTGTGGTATGTGGCCCGGCACTAACGTCTGGCCTGCATACCACAATGAATGACGGCCCTGTATTGGCCCACAGGTCGTTTACCTGAGGTGGCCCAGATGTGGGCCAAAAAAGGGCCAGATCTGGGATGGTCCAATCTAAGCTGGATGAACCAAACCACAACCGGGCCAGATCCAGCATGCCATCAGATAAACAGTGCCATGATTGCCAGATCTGGCCCAGACTCGCCTGCTATCAGGGACAGATCCTTAATGTTCATCTAAACATCCTCCTGATAAGAGTCACTCTGTCCTCCTGCAGCCTTCGACTTTTGTCGTGGACAAAAGCTCAGTTCTCAGGAAGCTATTTGCTTTAGTTTTGGTATTAAAAAATACATCAGAGCTCCTAAAACTAGGCCCTGCTACACCCTCCACTCCTCATTGTTTGTGACATCTTTTGTTTTCTTCAATCACACACACCCCTTTACAACACATTGAAGTGTTAAAATATCTGAAATTCCCTACTGATCCTGTCCTGAAGTGGAAAAACTCCCAAACTGGGAGATAAGAGGCTGCTTTTCAGGAAGTTTCATCACCAAAGCTATTTCTTCAAGAACACTCCCAGAAGACTGTGTATATAAATCTGAGGCAACACGCTAAAACAACAAGAACGCTCTTCAGAGGAACTTTGTGCTCTCTCTATCAGAGGTAGGGTTTCAGAAAATACTTCAATAAGATCAAATAGGACAGATTTAGTACTTTATTGTTATTTCTTGTTTTAAAAATTCTCTATTTTGTCATTAAATTGCTTTAATTGTTAGAAAGTTTTTATATGAGCTGTTAAAGATATATAATTCAACCTGCTGATGATCATTATTTCTCTCCTTCATTAATCAGGATCTGACCTCCTGAATGAAAATGGTGGAGTACAAAGTGACAGTATTCACATCCAATCGGGTCAGTGCCACCACTTTGAACAATGTCTTCATTAAGCTGGTGGGCACAGAGGGAGAGAGCCAACGCAAGCTGCTCCTGAGCCTGAGAGGAGCTTCAGCCTTCGTCAGAGGAGCTGTAAGTCTGAGAGGTCACACTTCTTCAACTTTACCTTTAGTCACTTTGTGCAGCAACAGGACACGAGCAACTCTTCAAAGTTGTTTCCCATTCTGAGGAAATATTGATTTGACTCAGTGTGATTGTGTTGGATTTGTTTTCTCTGGAACTGATGACTGGAATGTCACAGACCCATCATGCACTTGCTGTCTTTCGGTTCCTTCAAACAGTGTTTTGAAAAATGCTTTCAGGTGGCGAGTTTTACCGTGACCTGCCCCACCTCCATTGGGAAACTGGTGCTGATCGAGATAGACAAACAGCCTCTTCCGCTGTTCACAGATGACTCCTGGTTTCCAGCCAAAGTGGAAGTTACATCCCCCGGAGGAGACTCTTTTAACTTCCCAATCTACCGCTGGATCACTGACAGTCAGGTGTACCGCTTCAGAGAAGGAACAGGTTAGTGGAGCTGAATGAATCCCAACATACTGCATTTACCTTCACACTAAAACCTTGTGTTTCGTTTTTGCAGCTCTGAGAGTCTTTGAAGACGACCACCACCTTGGCAGGTACAGTCGGGAGCAGGAGCTCCAGCAGCGTCACAAAGACTACTGGTAAGCGATCCATCACAGGGGGACATATTTGATAAAAAATGCAAACCTATTTTCTTTTGAAAGTATGTTGATATTATGTTGCATTCAAAAAACTAAACTAAAAAATCCTTGTTTTCTCCCCAGCTGGAATGTGTACGTAGAAGGAATACCCCACTGCATCAAGGCAGATGACCCGAAGTCGCTGCCATGCGAGGTCCGTTTCTCCTTCACCAAGAACACGGAGTTTCTTTTCACTGCATCTACAGGGTGAGTTCCCCATTTACACCACATTCTAATCTTTAGTATTTATCAACATACCTCTCTGGGTATGTCACACAGAGGTGCTGTGTTACCATGACAACCATACCAATGGCATGCTGTTGGAGGTGCAAACACATCGGTCGCTGTCAACAGATGAGAATCACAATCTGTAGACACTTTGAGAAGTTAGAAAAAGAATGCAACACCTTTATTCTATAAACAGATCTTTAGTTTTCTTTAGTTTAATAGCTATACTTGTTGGCACTTTTCTCAAACTTTGCTCTGTCTGCACTGACATAGTAAATATCCTCGTGATTCTTGTGGGTGTCATTTGAGCTCAGTGTGTTTTTATCAGTTTTTACATGAATTGACTGTTTTTCTTCCCAGTTTGACAGAGCTGAAACTAAAGGGACTGGCTAATAATAAAATGAGCTGGACTAATCTGGATGACATCCACCGAGTGTTTTGCTGCAAAAAGACGGCCATGTCAGGTACTGAAAGCTTGTAGTTTACATTACTGTAGGGAAAACCGTTTGTTTTTAGTGACTTACTTTAATTAAATGGAGGAAAACATGTTTTTATTTGTAACTGAACTAATATATTGATTTAATTTAGTCTCCATGTGCACTTGCGGAGTAGAAACACAGATTAACCATTTGTTCTTTTGGCAGATTTTGTCCAAGAACACTGGAAGGAGGATGCTTTCTTTGGCTACCAGTTTCTAAATGGTGTCAATCCCATAATGATCCGACGCTGTACAGCCCTGCCCAGTAACTTCCCAGTGACTGATGACATGGTCTTCCCTCATGGTCACAGCAGCTTGGCTGAGGAAATGAAGGTGGGTCTCTCACAGTGAAATAATGTATACTAAATCCAGGTTCTTATTTCTTACTCTTTAATAAAATTCAAACAGAAAGGCAACATTTTCCTGTGTGACTACAAGAGGATGGATGAAGTGGAAACAAGCACCATCAACGGGAAACAGCAGTACCTGATGGCTCCGCTCATCCTGCTCCACAAAACGCCAGATGACAAACTGATACCGATTGCAATTCAGGTGAGATTAGTGGTCAAATCTGGCTAAAACAGCGATGCAGAATTCATATTACTGAATGTGTCTGTGTGCTGTTTAAGCTGCTCTGAGACTGAGTTCAGCCTCAGGCCTCGCTGTGGCTTTAGCTCAACCTAAAATAATAAACCTGTACTAAATCTATTGTTTTAAAAGTTAATGCACAACAATTTTTATTTTTACATCCAACATAGGCTAACATTTCTGTTCTTGTTGGAAAAAATTCTCCTCATGCATCTCCCTCTTGTAGCTGAAGCAGCAACCAGCAGACGACAACCCAATCTTCTTACCGACGGATTCTGAGTACGACTGGCTGCTGGCAAAGATTTTTGTGAGGAGCGCGGATTTCAGTGAGCACCAGCTGAACGTTCACCTGCTGCGCACTCACCTGCTGGCTGAGGTTTTTGCTGTGTCACTGCTGCGCAACGTGCCCATGGTGCATCCTCTGTACAAGGTAGGTACAATGTTTCTTCTTCTTGGAAGTTATTGCATTGTCTGCAACACCAGTTGATGCAACAACATCCAAGTAAAATCAGAGAGCTACACAGATCCTTGTGTTACTAACAGAGTCCTATTTTTCCTCAGCTTCTCATCCCTCACACTCGCTACACTCTGCAGATCAACTTCTTGGCTCGGAAAAGACTAATATCTGAGGAGGGGGTTTTCACTCAGGTATGAAAATTCATTATAACATCTTTTATTTTTAATCTGACCGGATTTCCTTTTAACTTTTGTGTCTCTTTAGTTTTCAGCTTCTGGAGGAAAGGGAATGATCAGGATCCTGAGGCGATCCCTGTCCTCAGTAACATACAGATCTCTCTGCATACCTGAGGACATTGAGGATCGTGGGATGAAGGAGGTACCAAACTTCTGCTACAGAGACGATGGACTCAGACTCTGGGATATTATCCACAGGTACAATAAAGCTTCAATTCTGTGCTGTTTTTAATGACAAATCATAAGATACTTTTTATTGCAATACATAAAGACATAGGACAAAATACACAGCTGCTCCTTTTGGGTAAATCACAATCTGCATGTGCAGAATTAATACATTTTTGGTGAGTCAAACAGTAGTAGATATTAGAGATAGAATTGATCCTGACACCTTTTTCCTCCTCCTGTCCAAACTGCTTTGCAACAGTTTGTTCTTTTCAGAATCTGTCTGACTTACTCAGCGTCGTGTTTGGTTTCACTCATGCTGCTCTGCCCTGTTCACCGAGCTTTATGCTGCTGCTTTTCCTGCCTTGGGCTTTTCAGATTAGCATGTGAAACCGTCAGTCTGATTATGGAGCAATAAAGCTAAAAAGTATTTAAAGCTATAGTTAAAAAGCTGCTGTTCTTTCAAATGGTTATAATTATTTCTTGACTGAATCTGAGTTTGAGGGAACTTCTTTAAACCATACAATCATGTTGAGGTTTTGTCTAAAATGTGCTGATCTTTTGTTGATTTCCCTCACTGAAGTAACCCAGGTAGACTCAATCATTCCTCTCCCATCAGTTTTGATGAGGAGAGCTTCAAATGATATAGAAGAGAACAAATTTTAAATCTCATTCGCAGTTTTAAAAATTATACATCAGGAATCATCAACATTCAACGGTTGTGTGCAGTTTACCAGAGTGTTTCTGTTTCTCACAGGTTCGTGCATGGAGTCCTTAGCTACTACTACAAGAATGATCTACAAGTCCAGCAAGACTCTGAATTACAGAAGTGGCTGTTGGACATTTATGAACATGGCTTCCTTTCCCAAAGTGAAACAGGTATTTAATCACCTAATGTTTGGGTCAATGGTTTAATAAAGCACATTTTACCTGGATAATGATGCTTTCTGTGCACATGTGTAATACAAACATTCCTGTAGACACCTAAAAGTTGTAAAGTCATTAGTTTTATTCTTAATTACCAGGGATTCCTCAGAGATTTACCACTGTGGATGAGCTGATCAAGTTTGTTACCATGGTGATCTTCACTGGCTCCGCCCAGCACGCTGCTGTCAACTCTGGACAGGTAAATATATTTGAACTAATAGTATAATGAATGAATGAAACTTTATTTCAGACAAAAAGGTTTGTCCATATCCCAAGATAAAAAATAAAATAAATAAATAAAATCAAGTTAAAACCATAACATACAAAAGCACAGATAAACCCATAAAATTAGTACAAAAAATAAAACACATTCCCATTACAGACCATATAAGCAGTTGTTCCAGTGTTTAAAAAGGTCTGAGGAATACCTTGTGTCACTGGAAGTTAGAGTTGACAGAGCTCTGACTACAGTGTTAGTTGACATACTCAATCGGCAGATGAATTTATGCATGTAGAACCTCAGTAGTGCATGAAAAGTAGGGATGTTACTCACAACAAACATTTGACTTGCAGAGGTCCATCTTGGGAGCCTCATGAGGATTCTAAAAGCATCCTGATAAGCCACTTGTAATTTCTTCATTACTGCCTTACTATAGCTGCACCACAAGTGGGCAGTATAGAAGGGAGTGCAGAAGGATCGGAAGAGGGTCACCTTGACATAATCTGAGCACATGCCAAAGTTACGTGCCAGAGTGTTAGCCTGCATGTACAGCTTACAGCACTGCCTCTTAATATCCTCATCATCACGGAGGTCATTTCTTAAAATATGCCCCAAGTATTTTACTTTTCTCACCACATCCAGGACTTGATTTGTTAAGCAAAAAGATGGAAAGT
The DNA here is from genome assembly GCA_006937965.1 of Callopanchax toddi. Classification (NCBI taxonomy): domain Eukaryota; kingdom Metazoa; phylum Chordata; class Actinopteri; order Cyprinodontiformes; family Nothobranchiidae; genus Callopanchax; species Callopanchax toddi. Next base: position 1,297,196 of record SSNR01000018.1, read on the forward strand.
TGAGCTTCTGGTCCTCCTTAGTTGCAGCAATCATGACAACACTCTTTTTGGGGTTAAACAAAATGTCAAATTGTTCACCATACCCAGCACAGACCCTAAGCAGTTGCTGCAGGCCAGCGCTGTAGGGTGACAAGAGGACTAGATCATCTGCATATATTAAATGATTAACAAGGAGGTCACCCACCAAGCATCCAGTCTTGCTATCATTCAGTGCAACAGACAACTCATCGAGGTACAGATTAAAAAGGACAGGAGACAAAATCCCACCTTGTCTGACCCCATTAGATACGGAGAAAGGTTCAGACACTTCCATCCCCCACTTGACCTGCATCAATTGGTGAGAGTACCAGAAGTGTAAAATCCTGATCAGGTATGAAGGAACCCCTCTGTTTTGTAGTTTAACAAAAAGTTTTTGATGATTGACTCTGTCAAAGGCCTTGGAGGCATCTAAAAAACACATAAAAACAGATGTATTCTGCCTCATATACTTACTTACAGTTTCTTTTAAAGCATAGATACATAAATCAGTACTAAGTTTACGTTTAAAACCAAACTGATTATCTGTTGTTACTATAGACTCTTGAAGTCTTTCTAGCAAAATATGCTCAAACACTTTGGACAACACGCTTGCCAGAGCAATAGGCCTGTAGTTATCAATACAGGATATTTTTCCAGTTTTCTCTTTGACTACAGGGACTAAAAGAACAGATAACATGTGATCAGGTAAGATGCCATGCTTCAAAAAGCCAGTAAAGCACAATGAAAGTAACACATGAGCTCTACAACTAGCGTACTTCATGTGCTCTGCTGATAATTGATCAGGGCCACATGCTTTGTTTAAAGACATTTTCTCGACAGCAATTCGGACTTCATCAGCTCGGACAATCATACCAGGATTGTTGTCAATATCGCCAGCATTGAACCTTTCACTATTTACACAGTTAAAAATTCTGCTATAGTGTTTCCTCCATACTTCTGCAATATTCTTATCACCTGAAACCCCATTAATAGTTGCTGGTAGCAGTGGCTTACTGTTACAGGTGAGTTTTAACTCCTTCCAGAACTCAAAAGCTTTATTAGTCTTAAGTTTATTTGCTAGGGAGTTTGCCCGCATTGTTTGCTCATTCCTTTTAATATAGCGAACAGCATTCTTAAACTTAGCGTTAGCAGTTTTCTTAGACTCTAACATTGTACCAGATTTTGGTTTACCAGCAGCTACCCAGGCTTTATAGGCTGCTCTGGATTCAGCGTGCAACACCGAGGCATGCTCACTCCACCCTGGTAGGGGTTCAAATTTTGTTGTTCCTTTTTGGCAAAGAACCCTGCTGGCACTATTCAAGCAGTCCACAATATTCTGGTACAGAGTGCCTAAATGCTGTCTGTGTTCCATATGTTCACAATTAACATCTTTACACTGTAATGTTTCTTTGTGCAAGCTAACAGTGCTCAGACTTCGATCTGACAGTAAGTTATATTTCCTAATATCCTCATCTGTCGCTTTAGCCCAAGTCACCTTGTCTATGTGTGTAGTGCTCTGATGTTGGAGCAGCACAGGCAATGTTTCACAGTTTAACTCTATGGAGACAGGGATGTGGTCAGTTGTCGCCAGGGGATACAAGACCTCCATCTTGGATATACATTCATGTGCATCCTCAGTGCATATACAGTGATCAAGCCAGGATGTTGTGTGCCAAGCCTCACTGATATATGTGTGGCTGTCTGCCGGCAGTTTCTCTTTACTAGTTAAAATTAAATTATTATTTTCACAAAACTGAATCAGGTGTTGCCCAAAGATGGAGCGTGTGTCAGAAATATCAGCATTCATATCACCAACAATAAAAACACAGTTAGAATCACACTGACTAATAAAGGAGCTTAAAAAACCAAGTTTAGCCAGATATTCATCTTCATTTTGCTGACTCTCATATGGGGTATAAATATTTAAAATCATAAAGGCCTTGTTATCCAGAACAATCTTTGTCGCTATGCACCAGTCCACGTTTAGCCTGACAACTGAGATATAAGCGTCATGTTTCTTATGCCAGAGGATGGCCACACCTCCAGGTATCCTACCTCGAATAATTCCAGAGGACAGGTCAGTAGTGGACTCCCCAGCACCATGAAAATTANAACTGGTCGGACTCGCGTTTTGAGTCCTGGAGTCCCTTCTGTCTGGTCAACTGTTTGCAGTCGGCCCCATCAGCTCTTCCCACCAGATGCGCCATGCCTGCCTTTTCCCTTGACCTCTCCTCTGTCCCCAAGGACTATCATGACCTTCACCCGGTCTTTAGTAAAGATCTGGCTCTCTCCCTACCTCCTCACCGTCCTTATGACTGTGCCATTGATCTCCTCCCTGGCGCCTCACTTCCCACTGGACGTTTATACAACCTCTCCAGACAGGAGCGTGTTGCTATGGAGAGCTACATCAATGACTCCCTACAGGCAGGTCTAATCCGTCCCTCCTCATCTCCTCTGGGGGCAGGTTTCTTTTTTGTTGGAAAGAAAGACGGGACCCTCCGTCCATGCATTGACTTCAGGGGTTTAAACCAGATCACAGTCAAAAACAAATATTCTCTACCCCTCATCACCTCCTCATTCGAGTCTGTCCAAAGGGCCTCCTACTTCTCTAAATTGGATCTTCGCAACGCTTATCATCTCGTTCGCATTAGAGAGGGGGACGAATGGAAGACGGCCTTCAAANATGAATGAATGAATGAATGAATGAAACTTTATTTCAGACAAAAAGGTTTGTCCATATCCCAAGATAAAAAATAAAATAAATAAATAAAATCAAGTTAAAACCATAACATACAAAAGCACAGATAAACCCATAAAATTAGTACAAAAAATAAAACACATTCCCATTACAGACCATATAAGCAGTTGTTCCAGTGTTTAAAAAGGTCTGAGGAATACCTTGTGTCACTGGAAGTTAGAGTTGACAGAGCTCTGACTACAGTGTTAGTTGACATACTCAATCGGCAGATGAATTTATGCATGTAGAACCTCAGTAGTGCATGAAAAGTAGGGATGTTACTCACAACAAACATTTGACTTGCAGAGGTCCATCTTGGGAGCCTCATGAGGATTCTAAAAGCATCCTGATAAGCCACTTGTAATTTCTTCATTACTGCCTTACTATAGCTGCACCACAAGTGGGCAGTATAGAAGGGAGTGCAGAAGGATCGGAAGAGGGTCACCTTGACATAATCTGAGCACATGCCAAAGTTACGTGCCAGAGTGTTAGCCTGCATGTACAGCTTACAGCACTGCCTCTTAATATCCTCATCATCACGGAGGTCATTTCTTAAAATATGCCCCAAGTATTTTACTTTTCTCACCACATCCAGGACTTGATTTGTTAAGCAAAAAGATGGAAAGTTGAGCTTCTGGTCCTCCTTAGTTGCAGCAATCATGACAACACTCTTTTTGGGGTTAAACAAAATGTCAAATTGTTCACCATACCCAGCACAGACCCTAAGCAGTTGCTGCAGGCCAGCGCTGTAGGGTGACAAGAGGACTAGATCATCTGCATATATTAAATGATTAACAAGGAGGTCACCCACCAAGCATCCAGTCTTGCTATCATTCAGTGCAACAGACAACTCATCGAGGTACAGATTAAAAAGGACAGGAGACAAAATCCCACCTTGTCTGACCCCATTAGATACGGAGAAAGGTTCAGACACTTCCATCCCCCACTTGACCTGCATCAATTGGTGAGAGTACCAGAAGTGTAAAATCCTGATCAGGTATGAAGGAACCCCTCTGTTTTGTAGTTTAACAAAAAGTTTTTGATGATTGACTCTGTCAAAGGCCTTGGAGGCATCTAAAAAACACATAAAAACAGATGTATTCTGCCTCATATACTTACTTACAGTTTCTTTTAAAGCATAGATACATAAATCAGTACTAAGTTTACGTTTAAAACCAAACTGATTATCTGTTGTTACTATAGACTCTTGAAGTCTTTATACATTGAGGTTTTATTGTAATCTTTGATTTGTCTGAAAACACATAGCTGCTGTGTATCACATAGCACTAAATCTGAATGTCACCGATTTAGAAGCAGAAAGGAACAACACATTGCATCACTTGTTTATTCTCTGCAGTTTGACTATGGTGGCTGGATGCCAAACACTCCCATCTCCCTGCAACTTCCCCCACCAACCAAAAAGGGAGAAACGACTGAGTCCACCATGCTGAACACACTCCCAGATGTCAATACAACAGTTCAGGGCATGGCCACTCTGTGGCTGCTCAGCCAGCAGTCCAGTGACTTTGTAAGTGTTGAAACTTCTAGATATGAATCATAGTTCTGTCAACAACACTGAAAATGTCATTAAGGTTAAACACATTTTTAGAGCTACAAATATATATTTAGCATACTTTGCACAGCTTTATATTTAAATACCAGCAGTCTGTTGGATTAAGGATGTGATTGATGTCATCAGGTCCCTCTTGGCCAGTACCCAGAGGACCACTTCACTGAGGAGACTCCACGTAGGATGATCAAGGAGTTTCAAAAAGAGCTAGAGGTGTTGGGTGCAGCCATCAAAGACAGAAACAAACATCTGGAAGTGCCGTACACGTACCTGGATCCAGTGGAGGTGGAAAACAGTGTGGCAATATGAAGACTAAGAAGAATGCAGAGAGGAAAAGTTTGCACACACAAAAAAAATCACATTTAAAAACATATAAAGAACTCAAAATATTGTGGGTATTTTAAATAAATATTTTCTCTTTTAATATCAATTTAGTTTGATGTTACTTTTGTTGAAAAGCAAGAAATAATAAAGTATTTTCTTGGCCGATCATCGAAGGATGAGCATATATTGTCTATTTATGCAGTAGTGTAATATAACAGATAGGTGTCCTGAACACAAACTTTGAAGGCCAATAGGTGATAATCTACAGTATTTGCTTGCAATGAAAAATCAGTTTGTAAAAGAATATACATGAGTTTCTTGGACCAATCAAAACACCTCCCTTACCTGTTGTTTATTCTTCACTAATAAAATTATCTAAGTGCACTGGAAGAGAACTTCATGGCTTCATTTATCTCCTTTAACAAACAAAATTTTTGACCTATTTAAAAAAAAAATTAAATCCCATAATACCAGTACCTTGTAGCCACCCCTGGGTGACCTGGGAATGGACTGCCTGATCTCTGGGGCAAAAGTCGCTAAGGTAGTCAACCTACACAGCTGCAGAGTGCCAGGGGTGGATGAGGTCCATCCTTGGTATCTTAAGGCTCTGCAACATTGCGTGGTCGTAGGGGGCAGTTCCTGTGGAGTAGCAGACCGGGGTGGTGGTCTCCATTTTCAGAAAGGGGACCTGATGGTGTGTTCCATCTATAGGGGGTTCACACTCCTCAGCCTCCCTCTAAAGGTCTACTCCAGGGTACTGGAGAGGAGGGTCTGGTCCATGGTTGAATCTCGGACTGAGGAGAAGCAATGTGGTTTTCATCCTGGTCGTGGAACTGTGGACCAGCTCTTTACCCTTGCTAGGGTGATGGAGTGGGCATGGGAGTATCTATGTGACTTTGATCTTCAGGAGGGAAAGCTCTGAATGTTTTTCTGATTATGAATGAAACAGCTATTCAGATGATCCTGCCTTCTAGGAGTTTCTAGATAGAGTTGTGGAATGGGGGTCATCTAGGAATTCCATCATTCTTCTGGTGGATTTCAATGTCCATTTGGGAGATGATGACGTTGTCCTGAAGGGGAGTGAATAAGTGAACCAGATCTGACCATGAGCTGTGTTTTTATTGGACTTTTGTCCTATGCATGTGTTACCAGGTGGTTTGAGCTGCAACTAGTGAATCACAATACAGGCATTTTGATTTGATGTTGTTCAATTTGCACCCCCTTGTGGCGAAACGGAGTGAGTGACATCTTATCCATCTCCATTTATTTTGTATGTACACTAAGGCTTTTATTTTGAAAGCACACTTTCTGCCAGTCAAAAAGTCAACACATTCCTCATGGCAGCTGGCAATGGAGCTTGTGTTAATTTGCACAAGCTGCTACAGATTTAAAGATACACAGGAGGTGATTTTTTTTTGGTCACATAACTTTCAACTCCAGTTGAACTAACGTAGCTGTTAAGGTGAGCTGCTGGCTAAGTCAAATTGCTAGCTGCATCGTTAATGCAGAGTGCAGTGAGTTGATGGATAACCACTTGACTAATTAGTATCTGTGGTATTTTTTGGTTGTTTAGTAGTTGTTACATTTGAATTATTGCAATTTTGAATATTATATTGTAATTGGATTCCTCCATATGTTAACAAAAGTGAGATGAACATTTAAGTTGAACATATTCTTTTATGTTGTTAAAGAAAGATGTGAACATGGATAATGAAATGTTTTCATGCACACTTTTGTGCAGGCTGGTTTTTGTTTCTGGTTGAAATATAATCCCGATTGCTATCTGGAGTTGCCATTTCCTCAAGGAGGTCCTCATCTGCATCCTCCTCATCCTCCCTCTGCTCATTGGATCATATTCATCATAATCTACATCCTCTTCATCTTCAACTGTTGCCTTGCAGATCAGTGCTTTTGCCGTATTGAACCTGTTGGGAAAAAAAAAGATCTGCACAAAAACAGTGTCATCTGAAACAAAATCTCCACTGTCAGTTTATATACTCACTGGTAACGCTAAACAACATTTTATGAGTCACAAGTCAATGTAATTTAATACAACTGTGGAATAATAAATTTGATACAATGTCCACAAATACTGAACTGGGTTAATTAATCTTTCAAATTTAAATTTATATAATCTGTCTGTTGCTAAAAATATAATGATAATGTCATGACTTGTCTCATGAAACTTAAAGCAGCTAGGTGGAGCAATTTTCTATGCATCAAAGTTTCCTAAATGTTTTAAATGATAGTTCAGGTCTAAACTATGATCTATGGGTAGAGTTCCACAACATTTGTTAGTTTTCTGAAGACCCTCCAGACCCCTTTGAATTCTTTCTGAATGGCAAACTTTTTCAACCAATAGAATTAAAATTTCCGCATTGTTGACTGTCAGTCAACGTGCACACGCTTTGCTCAAACCCGTAGAGGTGGGGGCTGCGCACTCCCAGGACTCTGCATGTCTTCCGGTTTACAGTCTCAGCTGGTTATGGAGAAGTCAGAGCTAATTTCTACTAAAAAGTTATCCATTCCCTGGCTATACTGAGGGGGTTTATTTTTACACTTTTCTAAACACAGAATGGCAAGGCTTGCCAAGGATACGCGTTTATTTTGGTCAAGCATTTCAATCTAGAGTGAGTGTCTCCTCATTTCCAGGTTCTGCAGCTTCCCTGTTCAAGAGTGACAAGTCTCATAAGCACAGTGTGACAGTCAGGTCTCATCAGAGCCTCTACAGTGTGAAAACATGGTTTTTGAGCTGTGAATGACTGAACCCTGTGATGCAGTTTTACAGTTTGAGCAGGAGTTGGAGCTGAGAGCCACGACTGCACAGTTTATGACTGGCTTTAGAGACAGGAGTGACGCGCTGTGTGCATGTGCACACGTGAGCGCATGTAGAGGTGGGGCTATAGAAAGCGGGAGGGAGTTGAATGGATGTTTTGGGAGGGGCCGTGGTACATGGATTCAAAAAATGCTCTTTTGCTGAAATACTCCACATATCACCTTTAACTTAAAGGGGTGGGACATAGTGTGGACAGTATCAGCACTTCATCTAAAGATACAGTTCCTCAGGAATGTTTTTAACACACACACACACACACACACACACACACACACACACACACACACACACACACACACACACACACACACACACACACACACACACACACACACACACACACACACACAGAAATTTGTTGGTCTTGAAGTTGAATTGAGAATTCGAATGACTTTCATGTGAAATAACTATATGAAAATGTGCCGTTTTTGCTTAAATTACCCAATTTACTGTTGAGCCATATTACTCAATCATATCCATCTGCAGGTAAAAGTGAAAAATGTCATTTCTCTTCAAAATAAGGTACGGATTTTTTTTTGTTAGTACAAAATGTATTCACTTATACATTTTATTTATGTGATTGCTAAAGGTTTTGGTTAATTGTACAGTTTATTTTATCCATTATTATTAGCCTATTAGCTAATAGGCTATATAAAGGATAAAAAAGTATTTTTATTTAAAGAAATTAGATAAGAAAGCTTTGAGTCCCAGTATTTTTGATGTAGTAATGTGTTTTTACACAGACAGTATAAATTATGCAATCAAGCAGTTTTATATGCAAAAAATATTGTTGGCTGTAATGATAAACTTTCAGAAGACTGTTTTTAAAAAGGTAAAACTTGTGAGTAAAGTTATTTTCTATTTTATTTTATTTTACATAACTAAATCTTTTTGTCTCAGACAAAATCTCACCTGTTCACTTTGTACAGTAAAGCACAGCAGAGTGTTTCTTGCATAAACGAATACAGGTTATTCAACATGTTTGATGAACTGTTCTATGGAAATAAATCATTCAAACTTCAGGTGACACAGTGAATTTGGCACATCAACAGTCAGTAAAAAGCAGGAATGATAGTTATTGCATGAGTACAGTCACTTGGAAAAAGCAACAACTTGAGGTATTCATTTTATGTATGACTCATCTCACATTGTCATGAGGGAATTTTGTCCCTCACTTCTTCACAATGTAGCATACGTTGATTTGTGTTCTTCATCTGTTTATGCACAGCTTTCTTAAGGTCCCACCACAACAAGTCAGTCAAGCTAAGTTCTGGACTTTGACTGAACCACTGCAACAACCTTGATTCTTTGTTTTCAGCTGTTCTGTTGTGCTGTCCTGCTTTAATTACTGCACTTGTTTTCAGTAAAATAGGTGAAAATCTTTTAACTGACAATCTACAAAGACATGAGTCTGACTTTACAAATTTTGAAACAAAACATTCAAAGAGACGCCTCATTTAAAATACTAAAGAAGTACGAAAACTGTTAGCAGCACAGGTGACCCTATGTGTAATAGTCGGGATGGAAATAAATAAGAAAGTAAGTAAAGTTTATTTATATAGCACCTTTTACAGAAATAAATCACAAAGTGCTTCACAAAATAACATCAAATTTAAACATGATTAAAAGACAAAGAACCAAATGCATCAAGATAAAATAAAATGATATTAAAAGCAAACAATAATGAAAGACAAATTAAAATATCATTAAAAACACATTATGATCAGAGTACAAATATAGATGGTTAAACACCAATAAGAGAACATAAAAGATTTAGTTAAAAGCAGTTTTAAATAATTGGGCTTCAGTTGCTTTTTAAAGGAGTCCAGACTGTCTATACAGCGTAAAACTAAAGGAAGTTCATTCCAAAGTCGAGGTGCAACAGACTGGAAAATCTGGTCCTTGGAACTGTTAGGAGATTCTGGTCTGTGGACCTGAGAGCTCGGGTTGGAGCGCACGGCTTTATCAGTTCAGTAACATAAAGAGGAGCTTGACCATGTAGGGCCCTGAAAGTTAGAGTCAGGATTTTAAAATGAATTCTACATTTAACAGGTAACCAGTGCAGAGACCTCAGAATAGGAGTGATGTGATCTTTTCTGTTTGCTCCAGTGAGGAGCCTCGCTGCAGAGTTCTGGACCAGCTGAAGGCGGTATTCGGATTTTATTTTACTGACACAAAATGAAAACGCACAATTAGATATAACGCAAAACGAGGACGGCTTTGACATCAAATTCAAATCCGTCCATTGAGATTTGGGCCGCCATTTTTGAAAACAGGTTGTCAAAATGATGGCTGGGTGGCTCGCTAGCTAATACCATGTGCCAGACTGACCTGGAACTCCTAGAACCAGCCATTCTTATCTGGAAACTGAAACATCTGCTTGCTATTTAAACAAAGCACACAGATCCTTTGCAAGCAGTTAGTTGGAAAACAAGACAATGCTCACGTATACAGAAGTAATACAGACTTCACTTCTTCCTACAGTTTAACTTTTACTAAGCTTAATACCTGATACTGACCTTTTTTATGTGGGAAAAATGTTCTGCACTTAATTGTTTACCTAAACGTTTGTATGGAAACCTTATGAGATAATTTCTGGGGGGTTTTAGTAGTTTCACTCTGATTCAAGGAAACGAAATTCAAGAGCAAGTCTCTTAGTTCTTGAAAAAGAGTTTGGCTGGTTGTTTATATGTTCACACAAGTAGAACACAGTAAGAATTGCTCACATGTATTAAGTTTATTGATTTGAGTTCAATCGTGTCCACAATTAACTCACAACTTGACACAGTGGAAAAAAACTCAGTGGTCAATTATTGGCCTGAAAGTAGAGCAATAAATCTTGTATTATGTTCCAACAAATAAACAGAATCGTTGTGTAGCATTATCCACCTCTGTGTTATCATCCTTAAGACACTAATATCAAAGTTAGAAGGCTCTCACCTCAGAGTGAAACCAGGAACCAAAGAGCCCTCTTTATAAACAATTCCACGGAGACATCTCCAGATCACTTCATTCAAAGTCCTAAAACCTTCCCCTTTTTGTGGAGTTAAAATAAATATTTTTATTCCCAACTGGGAGACAGAATGGTTATGGTCCTGCACTGGTTCAAAAGTCACCTACCTGAATGTAAACTGTTGATTTGACTGGTGGTTTAAATAAAAATGTCACTTTGAGCACATGTTTGTTTTGAATTACATATAGGAGTCAAGAATTCACATATTCAGAACTATAATAGATTATAATTTAACCAGAAGTGGTGCTCCCTGAGGTTTTATTGTTATATTTAATAATATTATGAATATTGTTATAAATAATCATAATAATAGTGATCATTAAGTTGTTGCTACAATTGTCTGATTAATTTCTTCAATGAAAGTACATTTTTGAAAAAAGAAAACGATTAAACTGCTGCTAATCTTGTTATACTTCACAGCAAACATACATCAATAAGCTCAAGCATTTGACCACTAACTGAGTAACACAGCCTTTTGTTTTTCTATTGGTAAGATCCACGTCTTTTCCTTTAAGTCCCTTTTACCACTTACCACACACCTAAACATCTCTTAGAACCAGTCACACACCCCACTTAGCTTTAACCACTTGTAATATCACAGCTGATTGGTTTATAATACATATGTGCTGCAATAGTTGCTACAGAATTTTTTTTTAAATTTGCACAAAAAAAGAATAAAATGTTTGATCAGTACTAACTGTTAAAGATGAGTTTTGATTATAATTTCTCTAAAGATGTGAATACCAACACCTGTATGATAATATAATAAAAAACCACAAAAGACTTACATTTTTAGGATAACCATCTAACAAACAGAATAAAAGGTAAATAAAACTCAAAAAGATCCCCAAACAGTAGACTATGTGCTGCTAAATAGAATCAGTTAAAGCCAGACGCACACAGTTCTTCCACAGCTTCCTTTTTGTTAATCTCTATGAGCTGAGGAAGTCCCATAACTTAATCTTCAAATGGCCACGCTATTCTCTACCTCAGCTGGATCCAGGTATGTGTACGGTATGTCCAGGTTCCTGTTTCTGACCTGGATGGTGGTACTCAGCACCTCCAGTTCTCCTTGGAACTCCTGTATGATTTTACGAGGAGCCTCCTCGGTGAAGTTGTCCTCAGGGTATTTACCAAGAGGGACCTGATGAGATCAATGACAGGCTGATTTAATGTTCATCAAACAAAACTGTTGGTACAGTTGTAAGAGGTAGGCAAAATACATAAATTTAATGTATTTGGTAGTAACCAATGTGTTAATTAGTTTCAGCTTTACTATGTCAGTGTGCTTCACACAACTTGGTCAAGAAAGTTACTTCGATATTTGTCTCTATAACTTCCTCACTTACAACGTCACTGGACTGTCTGCTCAATAGCCAAAAAGTGTCCATGATGTTAACCGTTACATTAACATCTGGGAGGGTCATCATCAATGAGGCCTCTGTTGCTTCACCCTTTTTGGTTGGTGGGGGGCGTTGCAGGGAGGCGGGTCTGTTTGGCATCCAGCCACCATAGTCATACTGCAGTGAGGAGGCCAAGTACAACATAATTAAATTCAAAATCGCTTTTGGCTTTAATTAATCAAAAACTATAATTATGAAAATCAATCAATAAAACATTTTAATAAAACTAGTATCAGAATGATTTTTTTCTATGAATTTATGAAGACTCACCTGTCCAGTGTTGACAGCAGAGTGCTGGGCGGAAACAGTGAAGATCACCATGGTAACAAACTTGATCAGCTCATCCACAGTGGTAAATCTTTGGGGGATTCCTGGTAATAAGAGCATATTTGCTTTTTATCAGGATTTCCAATTGTCTTTTACATTTATGTTAAATATAATGTGCACATAAGAACCCACTGCTATAAAAAAATTATGAAATAGATTCGGCGTGTAGCTCAGTTGGTAGAGCTGCCAGTTCGATCCCAGCTCCGGCTGGGTTACTTTGTCTTTGTGTCCTTGGGCAAGATACTTCACCCACCTTGCCTACTGGTGGTGGCCAGGGAACTTGGCGGGCACTGGTGCATGGCACCCCTGCCTCTGCACCCCAGGGCAGTTGAGGCTACAATGTAGCTTATTACCACCAGTGTGTGAATGTGTGTGTGCATGGGTGACATGACTGTTGTGCTGTACCGCGCTTTGAGAAGTGTAGAACACTTTAGAAAGCGCTTTGTAAATACAGGCCACACAATGTGCTTTACAGCAGATAAAACATATCAAATCAGATGAGGGGTTAACAGAGCTGCTGCAAACTGAGTCCAGTGACCAAAGTAATGGATGCAGGAGCATTGGAACTGAATCTGTTCAAGTCTGTTAAACACAATAAATTACTTCATAAAGACACTTTATGTTGTTATATATCAATCTGTTGGTCTGACACAATATTTTAATCATTTTAAATGACAATACCTCAAGAGGAGAGCTTTCCTCAGCTATTTTTTTAGGTGCGATTAAAAACGCGATTAATTATATTAATTAATTACAGATCATAATTAATTAATCGCACAGTTTTTTTTAATCGCATGACAGCACTAGTTATAACCCACCTGTGCTGGTTTGAGAAAGGAACCCATGTTCAAAAATGTCCTTGATCCATTCCTGCAGTTCAGTGTCCTTCTGGACCTCATCATCAGTCTTGTAGTAGTGGCTGATGATGCCTTTGACAAACCTTTTAGAAACAGGAAAGAATTATTTCAAACAATTTAACACAAATGCAAATTTTGCAAAAAAAGTTCATCTTTTAATATAGGCATTAAATGGAGCCAGTCTATTGTACTTATGAATAATATTCCAAAGCTTGAGTCCATCATCTCTGTAGTAGAAGTTTGGTACAGCCTCCAGCCCACGCTCAGCAATGTCCTCAGGTATGCAGAGGGAACTGTACGTTACGCAGGACAATGATTTCTTCAGGAGTGTGGATGTACCAGTTCCTCCAGAAGCTGCATACTAAGGAAAAGTCATGTCAAATTTGAAAACTTTAAAACACCTAATATGCACAATATACACAAAATGCTGATGATGATATACAAAGTATTTGTTTGCTCACCAGGGTGAAAACACCATCATTAGAAATGAGTTTCGTGCGAGCCAAGACGTTGATATGTAGAGTGTAGCGAGTGTGAGGTATCAGAAGCTGGGGAATGAGAGACCTCTGTTAGAAACAATGGATTTTTTTTTTTTTTTTTGCATTTGTGCACATGGGATTTTTTGGTGCTGATTTTTACCCTGTGTTACTTTGACACACAGTTTATATCAAATAAACTGATGAAAAGATGATATAGAAACACCTACAGCATGTAACAATGCAATTTATATTACTTTATATGAACACCCAAACATTATGGGTTGCTGGCTCCAGTTACCTTGTACAGAGGATGCACCATGGGCACGTTGCGCAGCAGTGACACAGCAAAAACCTCAGCCAGCATGTGAGTGCGCAGCAGGTGAAAATTCAGCTGGTGCACATTGAAATCTGCACTCATCACAAAAATCTTTGCCAGCAGCCAGTCGTACTCAGAATCTTTAGGGAAGAAGATTGGGTTGTCGTTTCCAGGTTTCTGCTTCAGCTACAAGAGAGGAAACAGTTCTGTGGGTAAGTTACTGAATGTAGATTTTTTTTTAAGAACTATTCACCTCTGGTTTTTATCATTGTGATAAAAAAAGTTAACAAGTTTCTGCCCATAGTTTTGGAGTGAAATCTTTAGGTTACTTGTGTAACCCCAGTTCTCAGAGTAGTATGAGTGAGAGGTCTTACTATGGGATAGGCTCGCTGCGTATTCCTCAGAAGCACCTATCTCATTACGCCAATCCTGATTGGCTGGTGACTGCGATGCTTGCGTCACCTGTTAAATAGCTTGCACCATAATGCATCATTCAAAAATAAACACCTCTTCTTCCTTCGCCCGTGCAAGAAGGGCCGATGAGACATCTCACTCATGCCACTCTGAGAACCGGGGTTACGCAAATAACCTAAAGTTCTCATTCATAGCATTCGTTTCGATGTCTCACTATGGGATATGGAGACTACCGTATTGCCAGACTGCTTATCTTAAGTGACAACCAGCTCTCAAGGAGATACATTCTGATCCCGTAGAAGCTTGGTGCACAGCACAAGCCACACTATGAGCAGTGACATCCAACCAATAGAACTGAGTGAAAGTGAGTGATGAAGACCAACTTGCTGCTGCACAGATGTCCTGAATGGGGACTCCCCTAAAGAGGACCCAGGATGTTGAAAGACCATGAGTGGAGTGTGCCCACAGGCACCTGCAAGGCCAGACTCGTGTATGCCAGGACAATTGCTCCCACAGTCCAGTTGAAGGGCCACTGCTTCGTGATATGTCTGCCCATATTAGGTTGCACCCGGGACACAAAGAGCTGGTCACTCCTATGGAAGGACCTAGTCCTGTACATGTAAGAGTGCAGGGCGCAAACCGGACAGAGCCTGTTCAACCGCCTATCCTTGGGCAGTGCAGAAAAAGCCATAATCACGATGGGAGAAAAGGAACCCACCACTTTTGGCTCGAAGTCAGGGCTGGGTTGTAAAGATGCCCAGATATCCCCAGGGGCAAACGGTGCAAGAGGGATGGACCCAGAGTGCATAAATATGGCAACTTGGCAGAAGCCACCAGCAGAATTCAGGCTAATCTCCTCCAAAGGCTCAAACGGGGACTAGAGAGACCCTCCCGTCACGTCGTCCCCTCTCATGGCTGGAGAAAACACGCAGCAGTGGGGGGGCATACACGGACTGGTATGTACTGGCAGATGGGGTACAGCCAGAGTCCTCACCGGTATCAGCGGCAAGCTGCTAGGCTGCCTGCTCCTCTTCCGTGGCCTGCATGCCAAATGTCCCGGCGTTGCTGCTGCAAGCGTCGGCGGCTTTCGCTACCAAACTGGTTTCCCAGCCTCCTGGGTGCTGGCCACAGGGGGGTGGGCGATCGACCAGTGAGGGATTTTGAAATGCAGGGACAGTGACTCATCATGAGTGAAGCTCTGTTGCAGTCAGTTAATCAGCTTTCATAGAGGCAGAAAAGGAGCGCTCCAACCTCCAATTTATTTATCTTTTTGTGTCGTCGGCAGCCTCAGGTGCAGGCGACCTGACGTGACGTGTCTTTATCAGCGGTTCTCATGATAAAGATGTGTCACCATAACATCAGTGACACTTCTGATGAAGGCCGCAGTAGATGGTCGAAACACGTCAAGATAAAAATGGTAAATAAGTACTTGCCTCACGACTTTACATGTCTGATTAAAAAGAATCACTAATAATAATAATAATAATAATAATGCATCAGTTTTATATAGCGCTTTTCAGGTCACTCAAAGACGCTTTACAGAGTTGCATTATTCATTCACACAGTCATTCTCACCGGTGGTGGTAAACTACGACTAACGTCTGTAGCCACAGCTGCCCTGGGGCAGACTGACAGAAGCGAGGCTGCCATTCTGCGCCATCGGCCCTTCTGACCACCACCAACATTCACACACAGTCACACTCACATTCACACAGGCAAGGTGGGTGAAGTGTCTTGCCCAAGGACACAACGACAATCTAACCCAGCCAGAGCTGGGGATTGAGCCGGTGACCCTCCGGTTACCAGACCGGCCACTCTCCCAACTGAGCTAGTGCCGCCCCGCCCCGCCTTAATAATCGTTAAAAAGAGGAAGACATAATGAACTTCATAAAGTTATTTCAAGTTACTGTTACTTTTTAAAAGAAATGCATAAATTAGACTTTTTGTGTTCTTTTTAGTGCAAAAATCTTCAATTCAATCACAAATTTATTTTCAGTAAAAAGTTACATTAATTATTATTCTAATCTTATTTACGTTCAGCTGTATCTGAACATCGATCTCACCTGAATTGCAATCGGCGTCAGTTTATCATCAGGAGTTTTCTGAATCAGAACCAGTGGAGCCATCAGGTACTGCTTCTTCCCATTGATCTTGTTTGTTTCCACTCCTTCCAAAATCTTGTAGTCACACAGGAATATGTTGCCTTTCTGTTTGAATTATATCAAAGATCAAAAAAATACATTTACTGCATGTCTGTAATACATTTGCTGAGTGAATATGTTGTATCCATTTCTGGTATTTGAAGGCCACTATCCTGTATATTTTCATTGTTTTCTTGCTTTAGTAAACTCAATTCAGTATTTAAACTGCTGGTTTTGCATGTCCTCACATTTTTCCAAAAAGAAGCTTGTTAATTACAATGTGATTCAAATCTGCAAATACAGAAAAACATCTAAAGCATGCAGGACTTTGGCCTTCTGGACCAGGATCCTAAGACCACAGGAGATTTATTTGGCAAAACATGTCAAGTAAAGAAGCAAATATTTCATTACAAGTCTCACTGAGGAAAATTACCTCCATTTCATCAGCCAACTTCTTCTGACAAAGAGGAAAGTCCTTGTCGTCCGTCACAGGGAAGTTACTGGGCAGGGCTTTACAGCGTCGGATTATCATGGGATTAATACTATTTAGAAACTGGTAGCTAAACAAGGCATCCTCCTTCCAGTGGTCACGAGTGTATTCTGAAAAGTTAACAAAAGTTTACTTTGTTGAAAGTTAAAAAGTTTTTGACAGAAGTTATAATAGACAATCAAATAAAAGTTTTTGTTCAACTAGGCTTTGTCATGACAGTTTAGTGATGGGAAGGGTTTAGGCTTTTTTGTTTAAATTAGCATTTTTTCTCTGTTATTATTTTATTGTACAGTTTTAATGTATTTTATTGTACAATGCTTTGAACTTTATGTCCTTATGTCAGATGCAGAGTAAAGTATTTCATTAACCCTATACTGTAATAACACATACCTGCAATCTTAGATGCTCTGCCCTCAAAAACCTTATTGATTTCATCAGAACTGGGCCAATTTTTTTCACAGTTAAGCAGTCCACCTAAGGTTGACTGTGCATGACTGGGGGGAAAAGAAAAAAACAATAGGGACAAAATATTTACATTTTTTAACTGCTGAACATATATACATAGAAAAATGTGAATGAAAAGTAAGACATACGAATTTCACCTTGTGAGTGCCATGAATTTAAGCTGCATTTTCTTGGTGAAGGAGAAACGGACCTCACTTGGAAGTGAATTAATATCATTCACCTTCATTGAGTGAGGAATTCCCTCCATGTACTGGGACCAGCTGTGAAAAAATAAAGTTTGGAGTTTGAGCTCAGTGTTTTTTATGGAACTAGAATTGAGACTTTAGTTTTGTACTTGTAACTTTTAGTTTTGTACTTGCAACTTTTAGTTTTGTGCTTGTAACTCATGTGCTTGAAACTCAAACATGTGTACAAGCACAAAACTAAAAGTTACAAGTACAAAATGTAAGTTTCAAGTACAAAACTTGAGTAACAAGTTCAAAACTAAAGTCCCAATTCTAGTTCCATAGTTTTTCTGCATTTGCTATGTACTGGGCTGAAAATTGTAACATTAACCAAGATTTTCTAGCACAAATCTTTTGAAAAGAAAAAAAAAGTATTCCAATCAGCTCCCCGCAACCTTCAGTGGAGGATAAAGCGGTTAAGAAAAGGGAAGGATGGATGGAAAAGAATTCCCATTATTTTAACAGAATGATAAACCATCTTTTGTGACATCATGAGATCTAGATCTTACCAATATTGCTCCTTGCGCTCTTTAAGCTCCTCCTCCCGAATGTACAAGCCAAGATGACTATCATCATAGACTCTCAGAGCTGAAAAGAGAAAAATGTACAAAATAATTCATAGAATTCATAGTCTTTGTTTTTATTTATGAAGTATCAGAATCGATTCAAAATTTCCAAAAATCGATTCTTGAGAAGCGTTTTCCAAACATTTTCCAGCTTCACTCGCTGCGCCTTACCGTTTGTCCTGTAACGGCCCCCGTAGTCTATCACTGCAGCAAGGGGCAGGCCAGGCGCTACCAACGTTAGCTAACTAGCTTTAGATCAATGTTTCTCTGCTATTTTCCAGCTGTGGGTGTCATGACTGGGGTAAAGCAGGACCCAAATGCAGGACGGAGGCAGGAACAGGTGAGGTTAAACATAAAACAACTTTATTACCGGCTGGTCTCAGCAGACACACACCTGGGGGGGATTAGTGCAGGACACAGGAGGAGGAACACAGGCACAAACTGGACACAAGGGGGCAGAACATGACAGTGGGAGCAGCTTGTGTTCCGCTGGGGCACTGCTAAACTACCGACAGGAACAGCGGAGTTCTCCGGTCTCCATCCGTCCATGACGAGCTGCATGAGTCGACGCGGTTCAGCTTGTTATTACAGGACGAGGAGCTGCAGCCTGCTGCCTGCTCTATGTTTACAATTTTAGAATCACTTTATTGTACCTTGTAAAGAGGAATTTTATTGAACACAACCAGTTTTCTTTAAAGTAATAGAACAGTTTCTCATATCTCTTTCTAACTTATAAAGAAAGTAGTTCCTCCTTTGTAACCCTTTGTAACTAAAAGCAAATCAAATGTGACTCGAGAATCGATTTGGATCGAGAATCGCTTAGAATCGAAAATCACTTTGGATCAAAAATAGATTCAGAATTGAATCATCATCCCAATAATTAGAATCAAATTGAATCGTGAGTTGTTTAAAGATTCATAGCTCTTATATTGATGGTTAAAAAAAAAGAAACCTCGATATTGTTGCACTCTTTGACTACATTTGTATTTCATAAACTTTATTAAATGACCAATCAATGCAATTTTTTGTCATCTACTGAACATCACCAGATGCTAATAGATCTGGAGTGTGCAACACTTTAAAATGTATTTCTTTAATGCTATTTCTACCAACCTGTTCCCTCTCTGAAGCGATGCACCTTACTGTCAGTGATCCAGCGGTGGACCGGGAACTTGTAAATGTCTCCCTCTGGGGATTTAACTTCCACTTTGGAAGGGAACCAGTCGTCTTCTGGGAAAATCATTGTTGCCTGTTTATCCAGTTCGACATGTACCAGCTTTCCAAGAGAATCATGGCAGCTCAAAGTAAAACATGACTCCTGTGGAAATAACAGAATGATTGAAAAACACTGAAACAAGAAGTGCATTTAACAACCAAAGAAACAAAACAGCTCACAAATCACCTTAGAACGACTCTAAAAGTGTATACATAATTTGATTTTTCTAAGGTTTATAGAATAAATTCATAAGCTTTTTGCATTTTTGACACATTTGTAAATTTGGAATGAGTTTTTGTAACTTGTATCTTTACCACCAAATCAGTAAAAGTGGAGGGAAGATATAATAATTGGCAATCAATAGCTGGTCAAAATAATTCTATTACAAACGGAAAAGTTAGTTTAAAATAAAAAAACCCTAAAAGTCATACTTGACAGACTTGTTTTATTACTGTTGTATTATTTAATAATAATAATAACAATAATGGACACTTTTCTATCCGTGGATACTCAAAGCACTTAACAAATTCCATTATTCATGCACGCACACATTCACACTGGTGGTGGTAAACTACATGAGTAGTAAGGATAAAGAAAGGGAGGTGGGGGAGAAAGTTAACAGAGAAAGAAGGTACAAGAGGTGCAAGGAGTCCGCTTCCTTGTCCTTGTCAATGTCCTTGAAAAGTACACGGTAAAGATTAATTCAAGATGTGTCCAGTGCCAACCACAGCCCAAGTTAATGTGTCTGGAAACATCCGAGCCTTTGTGTGAACACCTTGTGAGAGTGTATATGCGCTTGTGTATATAAGGTTTCTCCATAGCGGTGTTTAATAGTAAGTGTGAGGAGCTACAGACCCCGAAGACCCAAGGCACGGATAAGACCCAAGCCCCAGACATCCAGAGGCCACCCAGAAACAAAATGAAAGTCACCTTTATTAGTCCACTAAGGAAATGCATTTTCCTTTTTTCTCACACTATTTATAATAACAGATATTCTGACTAGGTGTGACCAAATCTTTTTTATATCACTTCAAAAATGCAGATGCAGATTAACTTACCGCTCCATAAAACATGCGTAAAGACCCTGGCAGCGCAGTTCTTTCACTCTCTCCATCTGTTCCCACCAACTTAATGTAGACATAGTTGAACGTGGAGGCCCAGGCACAATCAGAAGTATACACTGTTATCTCATAATTCACCATTTTCACTCCTGAAGGTAGATCAAAGCTGAGGGTGGAAAGAGATATAACTATTATCAGTACAAGTTAAGATGATTAAAGTCTTACATCACACAGACATGGGTAATGATGAAATGCATTTTTGCAGATTTCTCTTTTTGGTTACTAATTTCAGGCTAATTTAATTAAAAATTGCTGA
Source organism: Callopanchax toddi (assembly GCA_006937965.1). Taxonomy (NCBI): domain Eukaryota; kingdom Metazoa; phylum Chordata; class Actinopteri; order Cyprinodontiformes; family Nothobranchiidae; genus Callopanchax; species Callopanchax toddi. The sequence goes on from SSNR01000018.1 coordinate 1,317,969, forward strand.
GATAATTTTGTAAAGATTTATTTTTTTTTACCTCTGAGAAAGAGACCAAGAAGCCTCTTTGAAGACCTGTTGCGTCTATACATCTGCCCCCACCTGCCTCCTTATGTATCTTTTTGTTATGAAAGACTCCTGTAGAACTTGTTGAGCAGTTTCATATTCTACAATGTAAACAGAAAAATGTACAGTAATAGCCTTTGGCAAAAGTTCCAAGGGTTGAAATTTGGAGATTGCCTTACCACAGATCAAACAAAACCTAATTAATTCTGTACTAGCTTAATGAATTGTGAAGATAAGATCATTTTCAATTCCCACGAAAATCAAATGCAAGTAATAATGTAACAGGTCCCAAATTACAATATAATTGTTAATGATTTCCACACATACATTGGCCACAGAAGGTCATACATTATCAGGTATTTGGTATTGTCCTTGTTGAGCTGAAACTGAAGAACAGGGTCAGATCTGAGAGTGCAAGGTAGTCGGGAGTCCAAACCTAATGAAATATGTTGGTACAGAAGTTCTCACAGAAATGGATAAACACAGAAGACTTGACTAAGACACCTTAGCTTTGTCACGCCTCGCTTTCTTCCACTTTGTCTGGATCCGGGTTGTGGGGGCAGCATCCCAAGTAGGGAATCCCAGACCATCCTCTCCCCAGTAAACCCCCATCAGTTCCTCTGGGGGGGACCACAAGGCGTTCTTAGGCAAGCCTGGAGATAGACTTCCTCTAGCATGTCCTGGGTCGACCCAGGGGCCTCCTGGGTCCCCATGGCCCCCCATGGAACCGCTTTCATTGACTGCAATGGTTTCTATTTAAAATAACAGCTCGGGCACAATGCAGCATGGTGCATCCATCTCTGGTGGGCCCAGCCTTAAGGCTGAGCCAGGCCACCCTGCAAAGGAAACTCATGTCAACCATCAATATCCTCAGCCTGACTGTTGGTGGGGATTGGAACATAGACCAACCAGTAAATCAAGAGCCTCGCTTTCTGGCTCAACGCCCTCTTCACCACAACAGACATGTTCAGCATCTAGATCACTGCAGCCGCTGCTGTGTTCCGCCAGTCAATCTCATGATCCCTCCTTGCCTCACTAGTGAACAAAACCCCAAGATATTTAAACTCCTCCAGGAAGGACCTCTTCCCTAACCTGAAGTAACCAAGCCACCCTTTTCTAGTCAAGAACCATGGTCTCATTATGAAGGTGCCTATCCTCATCCCAGCTGCTTCACACTCGGCTGCTCTAAACATCCATAGCAAGAGCTGAAGGTCATACCTTGATGAAGTTAGGACCACATCATCTGCAAAAAGCAGAGACAAGTTCCACCTTCCACAAAACTTGACACCCTCCACATCACAGCTGTGCCTAAAAATTCTGTCTATAAAGTTTATGAACAGATCCGATGACACATGGCAGCCCTGGTGGAGTCTAGTCCTCACCAGGAACAGGCCTGGCATGCTGCAGCCCAGACTCGTGCTTCTCTGGTACAGAGACTGAATAGAGGACCCTGCATATATATATATATATATATATATATATATATATATATATATATATATATATATATATATATCTTATTTCTTATCATATATATAAGCATATATATCTACTATCTTTATAGTAAGTGGGAGGCACAGATTCAAATTGTTGTAATTGCTACACCGTTCACCTGATTTGGATGTAAATACCTTCAAATTAAAGCTGACAGTCTGCGGTTATAGCACATTGTGTTTGTTTCATTTCAAATCCATTGTGTTGGTGTGTATATAGCCAAAAATGTTAGAATTGTGTCTATGTCCCAATATTTATGGACCTGACTGTACAGTAATAATAATAATGTTTTTCATTTTATTCAAAAGGGAAAAAAAGCCATTTATCTTTGTACATTATTTGTAATATTTTCCTACAATATTGCATCAAATAGCCAAGGCCAAAGATCTAGAGTCCAAACTACAGGAGGTGTCCATCTGAGGGGCGGCAGGTGGAGTATTGTTCATCAGAAATTCAGCCGTGAAATGTTCAGGCTGAGACGTTTGTGAGAAATATGAAGTTAAAACATTTGAACTTACTGTATCTTCAAACGTTTTTAAATATCAGTTTCAACTCATGAGAGAGGGAGGGAGAGAGACTTTTCTTGAAATCATTTATTACAGTTTTTCTACATTGCTAAAACACTAAACCCTGTTGTCTGAACCAAATTCTCAGTTGTCTGAAAACACTGATTGAAACAGTCACTCTTTTGGCAAAACCATGAGCTCTTTTCAGCTGTTTAGACACAACTTTCCATAAGTCAAACACAATTAAAGCACCACTTGAACACAACAACTAAAAATGTATCCCACTTGTGTCTGATGATGTAAGGGAACATCCACAGGAATCCAGTTCAGAGAGCACTGGTTTGTGAGGCCCTACAATGGACAGAAATCTGAGGAAGAGTTCGTGTCAGAGGAGGTTGAGGTGGTCAGGAAGACAAAGAACAGTAATATCTGATGACATCAGAGCTGCTGTGATTGACCATGTTCTTGTCCATGGTATATTTGTACTTTATTTTTACATGGGCTTACTCTACACAAGTGTCAAACACATAAGATCTCTGTTTGGTTTTACAAGTGCTACGTGTAAATGCACCAGATTTCTGTTTAGTCTTTTTGTACCAGAGCTAAATGCAGTTATTTTTGTTTTGCAACATGCATTTCACCTACGGTGAACAATAAACATTTACTTCTCCAGCTTCATGTCCTGAGAGTTGTGTTTTCAATTTTTCTACGTAGCGTTTGGTGACTGTTCTGTAGTGTATGTAATTTTGATTGCCTCGGGGCACGATTTGACAACAAAGTTCAGTTTTGAGCACAGATTGAACTGTTTTGAGGTGATTGGTTTTGCAAGGAAGAGTGAGGTTTTGTGGATCTAGCATGAAAATTGGGTTTTGTGTTCACAGTTTAGAAAAATGGAGAGCAGCTTTCAAGAAACGTGTCTTAGCAATCGAGAAAAACTAATACTGTCATTAAATTTTAGTTGGTAAAATGACTCAATTATAATTTGAAATTCAAAGTTAAGAACTTGGACTTGACTTGGGACTTCCACATCTTTGTCTTTGGACTCAACTTGGATTTGGTTGCGTTTACTTGACTCAAAACTTGACTGGAAAGACTTGTGACTTACTTGTAGCAAAACAGTGACTTGGTCACACCTGTGGAAAAAAACCATTCCAACATCAAGTGACCTTGTAACACTGGTAGAATTTGGCACATCAACAGTCATTTAAAAGCAGGAATGCCAGTCATTTCATAAGTACAGTCACTGGAAAAAGCAATAACTTGAGGTATTCATTTCTATATAATTCATCTCACATTGTCATGGAAGAATTTTGTTCCTCCTTTTCTCACAGTGTAGCACAAGTTCATTAAGTTTTAAGAGCATCTGTTTATGTACAGCGTTCTTAAGGTCCCACCACAACAAGTCAGTCAATCTAAGGTCTGGACTTTGAACCATTGCAACAGCCAAGATTGTTTGTTTTCAGCTGTTCTTTTTGTGCTATCCTGCTTTTATTACTGTCCTGTTGCATGATGCTGTTTTGTCCAATCTTTTGTCAGATGGATGAATTCACATTTGACTCTACAATCCTGATGAGAGGAGTTAATGGGTGACTGTTTGTCACCGAGCCGCGCGCTCCATCGGTCCGCGGCGCGCGCCCGTCCGTCCCGCACAACTGAATGCTCCTCGCGTACTGAGGCGGTTTTGGCTTTCCATACTCCTCTACCGTGGAGCGCAGCGGGACTACAGAGCTGCGCACATAACGCAACTGGGTTCGAACCTGATCTTTCAAGCTGATTAATAATACATCATTTTATTCCGCCTTTCTGATCCAAATGAACCACGGACCAGTACTTATTTAATTATGATCCATCCTCCTACCTTAATTCGTGGCTGATGAGCTCAATCTCCTCAGAAGGAGATCTTTCCTCTCCACCTCGGCTGCAGGCTGGAATCCGAACACCGGTACAGAGTAGAGGAGCTGATAATACGGTTTTTCAGAACCATGAACAGAACACTCACTCTCTCTGATAAACCGATGAGGAATGAGTAACTCCGACTCTTTCATCTCTGTTTTTCAGTAATGGTTTCACCTTCTCACGCTCCAAAAACGTACAACAACATACAGCAAGATGCTAGCTGCTAAAGCTCCAACTTTACCGAGCGTCCGTGATGAGTTCAAGACGACTTGTAACAACCAAATGTGTATTAAATTGTTAAATTGTTTATTAAAATGTTCATATTTTTCATTTTGTATGGATACAAATTTAAATAAAAATGTTAGAACTAGTTGAACATGTTTCTATAATTAATAGAATTTTACAAAATTTTCAGGGGGCGATGTAGTTCATTTAGGGGGGCGACGCCCCCAACCCCCCCCCCCCCCCCCC
>SSNR01000018.1:1327466-1423917 GCA_006937965.1 Callopanchax toddi
CATACTAGGCCCTCCTCGGCAGAGACTATCCTCCCTGGCTGCGCCTCGGCATTGGTGGTGCCTTTCTCCAGTGGCATGCTGGGGTGTCTCGGGGTCTGGGTCTGGATGCTGGGGGCGTCTGCCTGCTCTTCTTCCTGTGGCGGCCTGGTGGGATCTGGGCCCCCGGGGGTGGTCGGGCCTCTGCTGGGGCTGGTTCGCTCCTGGGTCTCGGGTCTCTGGTTCCGGCTAGATCTACCCTGGATGGTCGGCTGCAGGCGGTGCCTGTGAGCTCCTAGCCGCGACCCCCCAGGGGCTCTAGCGCGGCGACTGCCGGGGGGCCCACGTGGGGTGAGCCTCTGCGCCCTCTGGGGGAGAGTTTAGCGGCTGCCCTGATGGCGGTCTCCCTGGGGTGTCCGTGCCCTGGGTGGCCTCTGGACGTCTGGGGCCTGGACCTCCTCCGCGTCCTCCATGGGCCTTGGGGACGGGTCTGTGGCTCCTCGAACTTATTATTGAATGTTTCAATAGAGAAACCTTACATAAACAAGCGCGCATATATACACACACAGGTGATCACAAGGTGCTCACATAAAGACGGACTCAGGTGTTTTCAGACACATTGACTGGGGCTGTGGTTGACACTGAACTCTCTTGAACTGGTGTATACGTATACATTTGAAGAATATCACAACTGTTGTGTATTCATATGCTGTTTGTTGCTGTTGTATCTTTTCTCCCTGTTTTGTTTGTTTGTGCTTTATTTACAGGTCTAGAAGTGGATTCTTCACGTCTCTTGTTCTCTTCTTTTTCTGTTTACTTTCTCCCCCATCCCTCTTTCTGTACCCTTCCCTTCACTTTCAGGCTCCGTGTCCAATCAACCATAAAAACATTCTAATAAAGATTTTGGGGGTTATATTTAAACAAAAATCAGGAGGAGTTTTATAGCAGTGGCTGTAACCTCTCACCTGAAACAGCAACACTGTTGGGCTTGCTTTTGGCACTCAGACATTATTCTGTTTGCTCCACAGCCGGACAGGACACGGGGTTAAAAAAACAAAACAAAAACTATCGTAAAAGCTGTTTCCCCTCCCCTGCTCTGTGCGCCCGTGTTTTCAAACCAGGTTCAAGATTTTCTTGTTTGATCGGAGGCTCCGCCATGTGAACACAACACAGTAGATCTCTTAGCTCATATATATGATGTCTGTGTCTTAGCTTGTCTGTCCTGAGCAGGTTCTGTGCTGTAAACATGGATTGTTACTGCTTCTCGCAAGATACGTGACTTTGTGGGACCTCAGGGCACTGGACCAGAGACTCTGAAGTTGCAACTGCGGTATTCTGGACACAAGCAGCAGATAGGGCTGAGTGACTTTTCATTACCACTGTAAAGGGTCATATTAGCACAGACTGGCTCAAGAAAATGATTTAAAAAATGGAAAAAATTAATTAGAGTAATGCAACTCATGGTATGGAAATCTTGTGTGGGTATTTCTGGTGTCTTTTTGTAGTTTCACTCTGATCAAGGCCATGATTTTTGTTGTATACAAAGAAATTCAAGGAGCAAACGTGCTGACTTTCCTCACTCTTAACATTTTAGAAGTAGAATACACATAGAGAATGGTACATGTGTAGAAAGTGTTGATTTTAGTTGTTGTAGTGGTGTTTACAATTCTCAGAAAGGAAATGTCAACAACCCAAAAGTGATGGTCAACTGTTGGCCTGAAAGTGACTCAACACATCTTTTATTATAGTAAGTTCAAATACTTGTCTGATTCATTTCTTTATTAAAAAGGAAAATAAGATTCTCATTAGACAACACAGCAAACATTCATTAATAAGCTAAAACATTTGACCAGTAACACAGCTTTTTGGTTTTCTGCTGGTAAGATCTGCATCCTTTACATTAAGTTCCTTAACACATGCCACACACCTAAACATCTCATAGAACCAGTCACACACCCCGCTTAGCTTTAACCACTTATAATATCACAGCTGATTGGTTTACAATACATATGTGCTGCAATAGTTGCTACAGAAAAATAAAACATTCAAATTTGCACAAAAAAGAATAAAACATTTGTTCAATAATGATAACTGCAAGTATAAGTTTTGATTATAATTTCTCCAAAGACGTTCAATACCAACACCTATATGATAAGTTCATTAAAACAATATGTTTGACATAACCACCTAACAAACAGAAAAATGTAAATAAAACTCAAAAGATCCCCAAACAGCAGCTTTTGTGCTGCTAAATAGAATCAGTTAAAGCCAGAAGCACACAATTCTTCCACAGCTTCCTTTTTGTTAATCTCAATATGGTTGAGAACTGAGGAGGTCCCATCATTAAATCTTCAAATGGTCACGCTATTTTCTACCTCAGCTGGATCCAGGTATGTGTACGGTATGTCCAGGTTCCTGTTTCTGACCTGGATGGTGGTACTCAGCACCTCCAGTTCTCCTTGGAACTCCTGTATGATTTTACGAGGAGCCTCCTCGGTGAAGTTGTCCTCAGGGTATTTACCAAGAGGGACCTGATGAGATCAATGACAGGCTGATTTAATGTTCATCAAACAAAACCATTGATACTGTACTGTAAGAGAGGAAGGCAAAACAATATATATATATATATTTTTTATTTTTTTATTTTATTTGGTAGTTATAAATGGGTAATTTATTTTAACCTTTCCAATATGTCAGTGTGCTTCACAAAATCTGGCCAAGAAAGTTACTTAGATATTTGTCTCTTTAACTTCTTCACTTACAAAGTCAGTGGACCGTCTGGTCAGCACCCAGAAGGTATCCATGACGTGAACTGTTGCGTTAATATCTGGAAAGGTCAACATCATCGAGGCCTCCGTTGCTTCACCCTTTTTGGTTGGTGGGGGGCGTTGCAGCGTGAGGGGTGTGTTTGGCATCCAGGCAGCATAGTCATACTGCAGTGAAGAGGCCAAGAACATTCAAATAAAAAATGCTTTGTTTATCCGAAAGGGAAATTTATGTTTTATTTTGGCTTCAATTAATCCAAAACTAGTTAACCAAGCAAGTATCAGACAGAATATTTTCTATAATTTATGAAGACTCACCTGTCCAGCGTTGACAGCAGCGTGCTGGGCGGAGCCAGTGAAGATCACCATGGTAACAAACTTGATCAGCTCATCCAGAGTGGTAAATCTTTGGGGGATCCCTGGTAAAAAGAACATAATTGTCTTTTATTCATCAGGACTTTCTATTTTCTTTTACAGTTTTGTTAAATATAATATGCACGTAAGACACCACTGCTATGACAAATATAAGAAATGTTCATTACCTCATAAGGTCTTAGATTTTGAACCCTCTAAGTTGCACAGGTGCGCAATATAGCCTAACTAAAGGTGCAGCAGAGCAAAAACCTCTAACTATTGTGAAATAAATGGTCATTGGTGCATCCACTTCCAAAGTGAAAAAGAAATGCAGCTCTTTTAAGATGGAATGGCTGTTGAGGAATGTAAACAGAAGAGGTGAGAAAGGGCTGCTCTGCAAAATATGCTGTGAGGCCAAAGTAGCAAGTGGGTTTTTCAAAGAAAACGTTTGGGCTGAATGGAGGTTGGACTACCTTATGCGTCACATTCTGCAGAAAAGCCATTTGAGTGCTGTTGGATTTGTATGAAGATGCAATATAGGAATGGAGGTCAGTACATTGTTGTAGGAGAGTGCAAAAGATTGGGAGAAGAGGAACAAGCTGTTGCACAAAAAGAGATCCAATCCTGGGGAAATTAAAGTTCTCATTGATAATGTTCAGTTCAACACATCCATGATCACATGGCAAAATATGTGAGTATTCCAGGAAGCTGGAGAAGCAAAAATCATGCTGTTGAATTTCTAAACTCAGTGAGATAGTACAGAATGAGAGAATGTGCATTATTAAAAATGCACCCTGACATACCGTAATAGTAGAAGAGAGCACAGACATACCAGTGCACAAAATGCTAGTTCTATATATTAAATACAGGGAGGAAAATGATGTCAGCTATAAAAGTGTGTTTGGTGGTATCATCCAGCTGACGGCATGCACTGCTTACAGTGGCGGCTGGTGAAATAATTTTTTGGTGGGGTGCATTTTTGCTAGTCAGTTTTCAGATGTGCTCTAACCACATATCACCACTAGGGCAGAGAATGAAGCAAAATATTTTCATCTGACTAAAAATTTTGTTGGTAAAAATCTGTACCACCAATGCATTAAAAATGTGGCGCAGTTAGGTCACACCCAGTTTTGGCCTAATTATATACGTGTATATACGTGGCACGTGTGCAGCACAGGCGACACACACCGGTGGCAGCTTATCAACACACCCCTACTTCCCGAACTAACAGAGATGTGGTGCGTACCACACACCAGCGCCAGGTTCTCCCTTGAGCACCTCAATGGAAAGATTGTGTGCCCCCCGGTTATAACCCACCTGTGCTGGTTTGAGAAAAAAAACCGTGTTCAAAAATGTCCTTGATCCATTCCTGCAGTTCAGTGTCCTTCTGGACCTCATCATCGTTCTTATAGCAGTGGCCGAGGATGCCTTTGACAAACCTTTCAGAAACAGGAAAGGATTATTTCAAACAATCCAACACAAATGCAAATTTTCCAAAAAGATTATCTTTGGATATAGACATTAAAATGGAGCCAGTCTACTTATGAATAATATTCCAAAGCTTGAGTCCATCATCTCTGTAGTAGAAGTTTGGTACATCCTCCAGCCCACGCTCAGCAATGTCATCAGGTATGCAGAGGGAACCGTATGTTAGGCAGGACATTGAGTTCTTCAGGAGTGTGCTCATACCAGTTCCTCCAGAAGAAGAATACTAAGGAAAAATCATTTCAAAATTAAAAGCTTTAAAATAATGAATGTGCTATATTTACACAAAATGCTGGTAATCAAACACCAACTAGGGGTGGGCCATATCATATAATTCCTGGTACTACTGGCAAAAAAATTTTGCCTGGAAAAACGTCCCCCCTCTACGGCGCAGATTATGCTCCTATGTGTGGCTTCTGCAGCGCGGATTTATTAAGATTATGAAGTGCAAGAAGCCTGTAATTTCTACAGGGAGAAACACCTCTAACTTATTTCACCATCTCAGAACCTGTAGCAGGATTTCCTCAAAGCTAACAGCTGCTAACGCAACAAAACCAAAACAAAGTTAAATAGTTCAGCTTGACATCGCCAAGTCTCTCGCTGGTTGTAATCCGTATGACAGAAAAAGCAAACGCGGATATTATTTTATTATTACTGGAGCAGCAGTAGCTCTATGAGGAGAAGTGTTTGGTTGCAACAGGAAGTGGTGCGGGTTCGACTGCTCCAGTCTGGCTGGGTCACCTGTCATTGTGAAGGTCAGAGGGCCTGTGTCTGGTCACCACTCTTCTGTGGCTATAACGTAGCTTCCTGCCATCAGCATGTAAATCACTACAATATTACAGAGAGTCCATGACTTAGAAAAGCTCTATATACAAATCAATTTTCATACTGTTTAAGTTTTTATACAGACCTTTTCAGTCCAAAGAACAGAGACATTTTTAAAATACTTTTAAGAGTAAATACTAAATAGTTATAGCACTAAAGGTTAACTGTGTAATATACTTCAAGTTGTTATATTATATATATATATATAACTGTTTTTTGGGGGGGGGGGATTTTATAGTATTGTCAGATTTATCGTTATCATCAGAACACTCAAAAATATTGTGATATAATTTTTGGCCACAATCGGCCCACCCCTAATACCAAGCATCTCTTTTCTTACCAGGGTGAAAACACCGTCTTTAGAAATGAGTTTCGTGCGAGCCAAGGCGTTGATATACAGAGTGTAGCGAGTGTGAGGTATCAGAAGCTGGGGAAAGAGACCTCTGTTAGAAACAATACATTTTTTAACCCATGTTGAAATTTGTACATGTGGTTTTTTTGTTTTGTTTTTGGGGTGTGCTGATTTTTACCTTGCATTACTTTGATTTTCAGTTTAGATTGGCACAACTAGAAACACCTACAGCATGTTAACAATGTAAATTATATAATTTTGTATGAACACCCAAGCACTATGGGTCACCAGCTCTGGTTACCTTGTACAGAGGATGCACCATGGGCACGTTGCGCAGCAGTGACACAGCAAAAACCTCAGCCAGCAGGTGAGTGCGCAGCAGGTGAACGTCCAGCTGGTGCACATTGAAATCTGCACTCTTCACAAAAATCTTTGCCAACAGCCAGTCGTACTCAGAATCCTTAGGGAAAAAGATTGGGTTGTCGTTTCCAGGTTTCTGCTTCAGCTATGTAGCGGACATAAAGAAGGAAAAAGGTGAAAAGTCAAACTCTCCTGGTCAATTATTGCTCCCTGAAAACTTACAGAAGTTCTGATTTGCAAGGAGGTACAATCAGAGTTATCACCTCCTCTCCTCTGCAAATGTTTTGCTCAGCAGCAAAAAACAACATCCTTGGAGAGGAGATGAACTGTCTTTCTCTACTGTCTCCAAATCCTACAGAACTCTGAACACCAGGTCACTCTGATCTACAACTTAGTTTTGCAAAACTCTTAATAAATAAATATGTCAATAACAAGGCAAATATAGTAGAAACACTTATTAATACAATAATTTAGATGTTGGTCTAAATGCTTTTTTTTTTTTTACAGACTTGTGTTTTCATGATTTAACAAGTTTCTCTTATGATAATTTATATATTTTCATTCTCCTCTCAACACAAACTACTGGTATTTTGATTGGATGTTTTTTTTTTTTAAATGTGTTTATTTTTTGCATGCAAAAATCTTCAATTCAATTTCAATCTTAGTATGAGTAAAAAAGTTACATTAATTATTATCTAATCTCCTTATTTATGTTCAGCTGTATCTGAACATCGATCTCACCTGAATTGCAATCGGCGTCAGTTTATCATCAGGAGTTTTCTGAAGCAGAACCAGTGGAGCCATCAGGTACTGCTTCTTCCCATTGATTGTGTTTGTTTCCACTCCATCCAAAATCTTGTAGTCACACAGGAATATGTTGCCTTTCTGTTTAAATTAAATCAAAGATTTAAAACAAAGTTGTCTCACATTTACTGCATGTCTGTAATAAATTTGCTGAGTGACTATGTTCTATTCATTTCTGGTCTTTGTAGGCACTATCCTGTATATTTATATTGTTTTCTTGCTTTAATAAACTTAATTCAATGGTTAAACTGCTTGTTTAGCATGTCCTCACATTCTTCTAAACAGAAACTTAATGTGATTCAAATCTGCAAAAGTAGAAAAACTTCTAAAACATGCAGGACTTTGGCCTTTTGGGGATCCTAACCATGACACAGATGTAAAAAAAAAATTATTTAATAAAAATACATTTTATTTATAAAGCACTTTACACTTGCAAGCAAATCTCAAAGTGCTACAAGAAAAAAAATGGACCAGTTAATAAAAATAATGTATTTGGCAAAACATGTCAAGTAACGGAGGAAATAAAGTTTCATAAAGTCTCACTGAGGAAAATTACCTCCATTTCATCAGCCAACGTTTTCTGACAAAGAGGAAAGTCCTTGTCGTCCGTCACAGGGAAGTTACTGGGCAGGGCTTTACAGCGTCGGATCATTATGGGATTGATACCATTTAGAAACTGGTAGCCAAACAAGGCATCCTCCTTCCAGTGGTCATGGATATATTCTGAAAAGTTAACAAAAGTCCACTTTGTTGAAAACTAAATCCCAGTCTTGTATGGAATTGTATTTTTGACTAAATGTGACACAGTAAAAATGAAGGGAAGTTATAACAGACATTCAAATAAATGTATTTTTTTTTTCAACTAGACCTTGTGAGATTTTATTGATGGGAACCTTTTTGTTTTAATCTTGATCTCTTTTATTATCATATTGTACATATTTTTAATGTATTTTACTGCTTTGAATTTTATTTCTTTTAATAATTTAAACAGATTTAGAAGCAGAGTAAAGTATTTTATTAACCCTATACTGTAATAACACATACCTGCAATCTTAGATGTTCTGCTCTCAAAAACCCGACTGATTTCATCCAAACTGGACCAGGTTTTTTCACAGTTAATCAGTCCATCTAGGGTTGACTGTGCATGACTGGGGGGGAGGAACATTTTTAACTGCTGAACATATATACATTGAAAAATGTGAGAGCAAAATAAGACATGAATTTCACCTTGTGAGTGTCATGAATTTAAACTGCATTGTCTTGGTGAAGGAGAAACGGACCTCACATGGAAGTGAATTAATATCATTCACCTCCATAGTGTAAGGCATTCCCTCTAGGTACTGGTACCAGCTGTGAAAAAATAAAGCATTCTAGTGAGGGGTTTGAGCTCAGTGTATTTGCAACATACTGAGTTGGAACATATTATATTTACACAAACATAAGACACATTAACCAAGATTTCCTAGCACAAATTTATTTATGAAAAGTATTCCAGCAGCTCCCTGTGACCCTCAATGGAGGATAAAGTGTTAAGAAAATGGATACATGGATGGAAAAGAATTTCAATAATTTTAACAGAATGAAAAATAATATTTTGTGACATCATGAGATCTAGATCTTACCAATATTGCTCCTTGCGGTTTTTAAGCTCCTCCTCCCGAATGTTCAAGCCAAGCTGACTATCTTCATAGACTCTCAGAGCTGAAAAGAGAAAAATGTACAAAATAATTCAGAGAAAAGCTTAAATTTGTGCATAAATTCCCTGTTTTTGACATTTATTTTCCACCCAATAAATAGCCTTTCCTACACTGAGGAAAGTGTATTCTGAACAAAGATGCACAATGCTGCACACGCAAAGCAAAAAGTGATAAAGCAGGCTTTTGAAAAGGACCTCACCAGAAGATCTCTTTCTGAGGAGATTGAACTAATCAGCCGTGAGAAAATGGGAACTCTACTGAATAAACGTAGGATGGATCAAAATTAATATCTAAGTCGATGTTCTTTGGATTGCACATTTTTGTTAGCAGAAGTTTAGTTTGATGCCATGTTGAAATGGCAAAGTTAGGAGTAATAATTCCTGAAGTACCGGCCCGTGGGTCATTTGGTACAGGGCTGTCATAAATTTAATCGATGTATTGATCACATCTGAAAGATCCGGCCCAGACACTGGTGCATTACGTCACGTTACGAAGTAGGGCTGGGCGATATGATGAAATATTTTATCTGAACTATAGAAAATGTATATCGTTTCGTATAAAGCTCTAATGTTTATGCCACAGTTGAGTTTTACAGCAATATTTTATGTCAAAATGTACTTCACAGGCATGTTCTCGCACACTGCAAACATAAACATGGAGGAGGATGGTAGCAGATGTGTTTTAGACCAGGGTCAACAAGATGATCAGCTAACCCAAACCAAGAAACTTGTACCTAAAAGAGGGGCAACTTCTGTCACATATATGTGGTTTAGATATAAAAAGACCGACGTGGACCAGACAAGAGTTGTTTGTAAAGTTTGCCAGCTTTCGGTCCCAATAATGGACTCCAACACCACAAATTTATTTTATCACTTGCGCAAAGACCACCGCAAAGAATATAGAGACAGTCAATGAGCAAAAAGCAATGTCAAGTCTTGGCGTAAGCGCTCATAACAAACTCCAGATGCACTGTAACAGGCTTTTATCCATGGCACGCCATATAATAGCTCCCATGGATGGAAGGAGATCACTATTGCGGATGCCAAGCACATCTGCAAAATATGGTTCCTGTCTACACGGCCGATAAAAGTTTTATAAGTTGTTAAAAACACTTGAATTAAGATACGAAATGCTCAGCTGAAAACATATTACAGAAGTTGTGTTACCTGATTGATATGATACATGTCTGATGATTAATATGATGCATGATGCAAACTGGTGGCGGACATTCACAAGAGGATGTATGCTATGTATGTATATTGTTATCAGGATATAAAATTAGCTATATTGGGATATGAAATTTTGTTCACATTGCCCATATTGCCTGTGTTCACCCGCTGAGATGCTGCCGTGTGAACTGAGCTGCTCTGTACTCCTCACCTCCCACTGTGTTTCGCTGCAAAGGAGCGCTCACTAGGTGTGCGGGGTTCACTTCGGTCCAACGGCTGGGGTAAAGACTAACACAAATTATTAATTTATCATTATCAAAAAGTTTATATTCAAACTAAATCCAGGTTTACAATGCTCACTAGTGGGGATTTATAGAGAAAAAAATGCGTCATCAATTTCTCCTCCATTTTTCCATTTTCCATCTCAATGAGAGAAATATTTTCACAATACATTTGTTCAAATGATCCATTATGCTTTTTTATGTAGGAGCAAAACATCCATGACTGGTGGTCCCCAGCTGATGATCCGTTTATGCCAAGAGAAGTGTTTAGAGGGGCACATGTGCACAAAAGCGCCTGTAGAGGTTCATCAGGCAGCAAGAAGGTAGAACACCAACCTGAACCTTCATAAGTTCAACCTGGAGACAGCCTGATTCAGTCAGATTTTGACTGACCATTGTCATACAAGATTTTGACTGACCATTTGCCAGTCAAATGGCCAAAAGCAAATGAGGTGGCAGTATGGTAGCAGCTTGACAAGCATCAGCAGGGGGGTGGCAGGGAGAGATCCCTGCCCTTGCTCCACCACCAGCAAATCATGCATGACTAGTGGTCCCCAGCTGATAACCCGTTTATGCCCAGAGAAGTGTTTAGAGAGGGTTTAGAGAGGCACATGTGCACAATGGCACCGGTGGAGGTGCATCAAGCAGCAATGCCCAGCAGGTAGAACACCGACCTGTATCTTCATAAGTTCATATGTAAATAAAAATGAAGATAATTGATGTCTGTTAGCTTGGCTTCCATTATGCTGGCAATTAGGTATTTTCTGAATACAGACTTGCAAGTACATATTGATGAAAAAAAACTCAGTATTGTTGCATTCTTCAGCTACATTTGTATTTGATAAACTTTATTAAATGACCAATCAATCCAATTTTTTGTCATCTACTGAACTTCACCAAATGCTATGGATCTGGAGTGTGCAACACCTTAAATGCATTTCTTTTATGCTATTTCTACCAACCTGTTCCCTCTCTGAAGCAATGCACCTTACTGTCAGTGATCCAGTGGTAAACTGGGAACCTGTAAATGTCTCCTTCTGGGGATTTAACTTCCACTTTAGAAGGGAACCAGTCGTCTTCTAGGAGATTTGTTGTTGCCTGTTTATCCAGTTCTACATGTACCAGCTTTCCAAGGGAATCATGGCAGCTCAAAGTAAAACGTGACTCCTGGGGAAATAACAGAATGATTCAAAAACACTGAAACAAGAAGTGCTTTTAACAACCAAAAAAGTGTAACAAAATAAACATAATTTGGTAATTCTGTGGTTTTTAGAGTACATTTTTAAGATTTGTGCATCTTTGACACATTTGGTATGTCTATGAGGATTTGTAACAAATGTTGAATGGTAAAAGGTAAATGGATTGTATTTGTATGCTTTTCTAAGTCCTAGGACTCCCAAAGTGCTTCACACTACATTAGACATTCACCCAGTCACACACACATTCACACGCTGCTGGCAGTTAGCTACATTGTAGCAACAGCTGCCCTGGGGCAGATTGTCAAGAGGCTTTCATCACCACACACAATCTGGTGCCACTGGGCCCTCCTTACCACCACCAGCAGACAAGGTGGGTGAAGTGCCGATTACAGGCCGATTTTAAAGACTCCTTTTATTGCTAAAGTCTTTGAGAAAGTTGTGGCAGAACAGCTGATTTCTTTGATGGAGAAATATGAGTTTTTGATCAATTTCAGTCCGGGTTCAGAAAGCTCCACTCCACAGAAACTGCGTTACTAAAAGTCTCTAGTGACATTTTGATGTCAGCTGACTCTGGAGAATCCACTGTCATGGTTCTCCTGGATCTTTCCTCAGCATTTGACACCGTAGACCACAGTATTCTAATTAACAGGCTTCATGATACTGTTGGTGTATCTGGTGTAGCCCTAGAGTGGTTAAACTCCCATTCTGTGGGAGGAGACGGACCGCAGCGCGAGACTGTGAGCTCAGCTGATCAGACTCTGTGAGTAAAAGCCTCATTCAGACTTTTGATTTGACATGTCATGAGCAAAGTTCTGACAGTTTGCATTACTATGGTACTTTGTTTGCTCAGTTTTTGCTCAGGATCACTAGTGTCTTTCCTGACCACACACCACATACACTAGAATATGAATTACAGATCTTTGTGATTGCAATAATAGGCAAATATTAAAGATATTATATAAACTATATCCTCAAATTTTCAACAAAAATAGTTTCTTTAAAAAGTGAATTTAGTTGGGTTTTTTTTCTAAAGATTAGTCTTGAAAAGGGGGGGGGGTCTCTTATAATTGGGGTCTTCCTATATTCAAGTCAATACGTTAGTATTGGGAAC
The DNA here is from genome assembly GCA_006937965.1 of Callopanchax toddi. Lineage (NCBI taxonomy): Eukaryota > Metazoa > Chordata > Actinopteri > Cyprinodontiformes > Nothobranchiidae > Callopanchax > Callopanchax toddi. Next base: position 1,339,845 of record SSNR01000018.1, read on the forward strand.
GTTAATAAAGGGCCCATTTGTTTATTAATACTTAATAATGCACTAACAGTAATAAAGGTAAAGTGTTACTCCAATTGCTTTTTAAAAAAAAAAGTAAAATAATTGCACCAGAAGAAAAAATATTAATATTAGTGAAATATGCCTATTTTATATTTAGTCGACTAAAATTCTTAAATATTTTAGTCGACTAAAACTAGACTAAAATGAAAAAGAATTGTTGTCAAAAGCCTAAAACTAAATTTAAATTTGACATCAAAATTAACACTGGTGTTGAGCTGTGACCCTGGCGGTGTTTGTGTGTCACTGAGCAGCTCTGTGAGTCTCAGAGAGTTTCAGGAAGTGATCACGTGATCTAAGCGTGATGCTGCAACATTAAACACACAGCTGATGGTCGTACTGGTGTTATGACACCGGTTTACCTTTTTGAGTGCTCTAAGAGAGTCCCACAACAGGACATGCAAATTAAACCGGACCAGACCACCACCAGTCTAGCACCACGCTGACCATTAGTTACCAGTAGTATACCGCTGGACTGGCGGTGTTGTGAGCTGGCCCGGTCCTTGTGGAAGACATGGATGTAATTTGGGGGGGTGCAGGGTGGACATGTCCCCTGCACTTACCAGTATTTAAAGTCAGTTTTGAACCCTGTAGTTTTACTATCTAAAAACAATATTCCACTATATTAAATGGATACTGGCTGTTGTTTATAGGGTTGATATCATAGCACTGTTTAAACAGTTTAAGACCCTCTTCTCTACCTCCAGACTCCCACCTCTGTATTCAAGTTGTGTTTCATATAATGCATATTTTGAAAATAAAAACGTAAACAAAGTGAAAAGCATCTTTTTTGGTCCACTAATGAAATGCATTATCCTCTTTTCTCACACTATTTATAGTAACATTTGACATGACATGATTCTGACTAAACCTTTTTTATATCACTGCAAAAGTCCAGATACAGATCCTAAACTTACCGTTTCAAAATCAGTGCCTAAAGACCCTGGCAGTGCAGTTCTTTTACTCTCTCCATTTGTTCCCACCAACTTAATGTAGACACAGTTCAACGTGGAGGCCCAGGCACAATCAGAAGTGTAAACTGTTATCTCGTAGTTCACCATTTTCACTCCTGTGTGTAGATCAAAGCTGGGGGTGGAACGAGAGAAAGAACTATTATCAGCATGAGTTAAGAAGATGAAAGTCACAAAGACAACTAAATTACAAATATCTTTTTTGATGACAGATTTCAGGCTAATTCAAACAAAAATCGCATAAATCAATTTTTAATGATCTCTTACCTTAGTGAAAGTAACCAAGAAACTTCTTTGGAGACCTGTTGCGTCTATACATCTGCCCTGATTTGATTTCTAGATTTATACCTTTTGTGTTGTGAAAGACTCCTGTTGAACTTGTTGAGCAGTTTCCTCATCTACAATGCCAATAAAGAGCTGTACAATAACAACTTTTGGCAGGAATTCTAAAGGGTGGAATGAGGGGGGTTTTCTCTCTACAGATCAAACACAAATTAATTAAATCTGCACCAGCTCAGTGAGTTGTAAACAAGTAATAAAATCACAGGGCCTAAATTACAACATATACATATACAGTATATGTTATTTCTACACAGACATTGCCCGCAGAAGGCTGTACATTATCAGTTGTCTTTGTTGAGCTGAAACTGAAGAACGGGGTACTCAGGAGTCCAGTGGCCTGATTCTTATGTGCAGCAATCTTGAAAATAAGTTGACAAGAGAAAATGAGTAGTTTTTCAAATTCCAAAAACTGAACTCTTGCTGTTGTTTTAAGTACATACAATACAAAATCAGTAAACAAGCCTCACCTTGGTCAACTATCGGTGATGTTGAACTTTATAGGAAAGTATCAAAATAGGTGCTAAACAAACTATAGCTTGAAATGAATGAGATGGATTTTGCACAATCTAAACCACAATCTCTACTGGTGCTGTCACTGTTCTACTACCTTGTATGAAACACCTTTGATAACCTACAAGTCAGTGTAAGGTAATAAAAGGTTGGATTTACATGAGTTCAGCATATTTTGACACATTATCCATATTGAATTAAAGTGTTGCCTTGACTTGTCCTGTAAAACTGAACTTAAAATGTTGAAACATATTGTGGGTAGCATCTTTTCATCTGAAAGTACAGTAACTCAGAATTTTTGTTAATGCATATAAAAGTAATGAAATGTGTTGGTACAGATGTTCTCATATGCTACATGGAAGACCTAACAAACAAACCTCCAGCTTCGCCACACCTCGCTTTCTTACGCTTTATCTGGATCCAGGTCGCAGGGGCAGCATTTCAGGTGTGGAATCCCAGACCATCCTCTCCACAGCCACCTCCATCAGCTCCTCTGGAGGGACCCCCAAGGCGTTCCCAGGCCAACCTGGAGATATACTTCCTGCAGCGTGTCCTAGTTTGACCTGGGGGCCTCCTGCTGGCAGGTCATGTCCTAAATACTTCAAGGAGGCATTCTCACCCGATGCCTAAACCACTTCAGCTTGTGCCTCTCGATATGGAGGAGCAGCAGTTCTATTCCGAGTCACCAATGTCCAAGCTCCTCACCCTATCTCTAAGGCAGAGGCCTACAGGCCACCCTGCGAAGGAAACTAATTTTGGCCACTTGTATCATCAATATGACCATAGGGGAGGATTGGAACGTAGACCAGTAAAAAGAGAGTCTCACTGTTTAATATTAGATCCCCAAAACAAAAAAAACCTGGAAAGTAGCCACTATTTTATCACCATTCTGCAGCAGTGTCTCTCCTTATCTAATAATAATACCGTAATAATAATCTTTATTTATAAAGCACCTTTCATACAGAAAAAGAAACTGTAACTCAAGGTGCTTAACAAGTTAAAATGACCCCACATAAACCACATTCCCATCCCTCCCCCATAAAAACCACACATACGCACACACACACACACACACACACACACACGCACAAGCACATATACACACAAAGGACATTGGGCTGAGTACAGATGAGCAGGTTCTAAGGAAACGCCATCAGAGGAGCCCTCTGCACCGGCAGCAGCAGGTCAATAGCAGCCGAGGCATCGACACGGGGCGACCAGAGGAGGCAGGGCTGAGACCCCACCTCCACCTGGAACCACCTGGAGAACCAGAGGAGGCAGGGCTGAGACCCCACCTCCACCTGGAACCACCTGGAGAACCAGGCAGCCACAGCTGACCACCGCTCCCGAGGCAGAGGACTCCCTCAGAGGAAACACTGGAAGGAAGATTAAAATAACAAGTTAAAATATAAAATAACGTAAGATAAATATAAGAATAAACAATAAAACTGTGATAAAACTAACTAAATACCTAAATCTATTAGACTAAAATCAGCTAAAGGTTAGACTAAAAGCAGTTAAACAGGCTAAAAGTAATTAAACACAATAAGTTAAAATTACACTAAAAACAGTTAAACAGGTTAAATAAATAAGAAGTAAAAAGGTGAACTAAAAGCATTTAAACAGACTATAATAAATAATACTCAGTTAAAAGCTAGCTTAAAAAGGTGGGTCTTGAGCCTGCCTTTAAACACATGAACGTTCTCTGCAGCCCTGAGGTTCTCCGGCAGCCTGTTCCAGAGGTGAGGGCCATAATAATAAAAAGACGCCTCGCCGTGAGTATGTGTTCTAACTTTAGGGATGACAAGAAGACGGCTGCCAGAGGAGCGCAGAGACCGCAGAGGTTCATACGGTAAAAGCAATTCTGAGAGATAAGAAGGCCCAAGACCATTAAGACACTTAAAAACCATTAAAAGAACCTTAAAATCGATCCTAAAACACACAGGTAACCAATGCAAAGACTTCAGGATGGGCGTAATGTGCTCCCGCCTCCTGGTCTTCGTCAGGACACGTGCTGCTGAATTTTGTAAGAGTTGTAAACCTGAGATACTCTTTTTGGGAAGACCAGAAAGCAGGGCATTACAGTAGTCCATTCTACTGGTGATAAAAGCATCAGTGTCTCTGTGTTGGCCCGAGAGAGAATGGGGCGGACTCTGGCGATGTTCTTCAGGTGATAAAAACCTATCTTAGTAATGTTTTTAATGTGAGGGATAAAAGTCAGCTCAGTCAAAAATCACGCCCAGGTTCTTCACTTGTACAGAAGGATTCAGAGACAGTGATTGTAGTTTTGGTAAAAGTTTCTCTCTCTGGGCCTCGGGACCGATGACTAAAACCTCAGTTTTGTCCCGGTTGAGCTGGAGAAAGTTTTCTGCCATCCAGGATTTGATGTCTGAAATACAGTTAAAAAGTACTTCCACTGGCCGTGTGTCATCAGGAGACACGGAGATGTACAGCTGTGTGTCATCAGCATAACTGTGAAAATGAACTCCGTGACTTCTGATGACGCTGCCAAGAGGAAGCATATAGAGGTTAAAAAGCACTGGGCCTAAAACTGAACCCTGGGGCACACCACATGTGATCCTGTGGACCTTAGAGGAGCAGGTATCTAGACTTACCATAAAAGTCCTGTCTGTGAGGTAGGATGTGAACCATTAGTGGACAGCACCAGAGAGGCCGATCTGTTTTAAACGGGTTAAAAGAATGGTGTGGTCCACTGTGTCAAAGGCAGCGCTTAGATCCAGTAGGACCAACACCGTCAGCTTCTGTGAATCATGATTTAATCTAAAATCATTTAAAATCTTCAGAAGGGTCGTCTCGGTGCTGTGGTTCACCCTGAAACCAGACTGAAATTTCTCCAGGACATTATGTTCATTAATAAAATCATTAAGCTGAATAAAAACATCTGACTAGCCATAAGTGCTACTTCCTGTTCCTAGAGTCTCTGCTTGCTTTGAATGATGTCACCACTGGGTATGGATCTTACTGTAAATAACTTAGAAAACCACATCAATATGACCAAAATATCACATTAGGTAGATGCAATATAAAGTCAGTAAACAGGATTAACTTTGGTCAAATTTGGTTGATGAACTTGTTGAAAAAAAAAAAGATCTGCACAAAAACAATCTCATCTGAAACAAAATCTCCACTCTTCAGTTTATATACTCACTGGTAACGCTAAACAACATTTTATGAGTAGTATGTCACAAGTCAGTGTAATTTAATACAACTGTGGAATAAGCAGTGTTTGATACAATTTCCATAAATACTGAACTGGGTTCATTAATCTTTTAAAATCTAATTTACATATCTGTCTAAAAATCTGATGTCTGGACTTGTCTCGTGAAGCTTAACTTAAAGGGGTGGGACGTAGTGTTGAAAGCAACAGCATTTCATCTAAAGTTACAGTTCCTCAGGAATGATTTTAACACACCCACACACACACAAAAAAAACAGAAATATGTTGGTCTTGAAGTTCTCACAATGTACATGTAGGACTTAAGTTGTCATGTAATTACAGGTCTGGTTTGAATTGGGATTAGAATGACTTTCATGTGAAATCACTATCTGAAATTATGCACTTTTTGCTTGAATAAACCATGTTGAGCCATGTCACTCAATCATACCATATCCACACTGTAGTCAAAGTAAAATGCAGGTAAAAGTGGAAAATGTTAATCTTCAAACTAATGTACATGATTTGTTTACTTATATGAATTTATTCACTTATCCATACCTTGTTAAATTGCAAAAGGTTTTGGCTAATTGTGCTGTTGATTTCACATTATTAGCTAATGAGCTGTATAATAATAATAACAATAATAATAATTTTATTTGTACAACACCTTTCTCAGGTCAAAGACCACAAAGTGCTTCACAATAAAACAATGATAAAAACACAAAGGATAAAAACTTGATGAGAACATGGTAAAACAAAAATAAAAACACGATAGGAACATGATAAAACCAGTCCAGACATTACGGTTAAGAAAAAGATTTTTATTCAAAGAATTTAGATAGAAAAGCTTTGAATCCCAATATTTTTGATGTAGTAACTTTGTGTTTTTAGACAGTAATAATTATGATTTCAGTTTCAAGTTTATTTGTAAAGAGAGTGCATCTTAATGAATATATATATATATATATATATATATATATATATATATATATATATATATATATATATATATATATATATATATATATATATATATATATATATGACTTAAGATTTTTGGTGAATAAATTCAGGGTGGTGAGTTCACAGATTTCTATTGGGATTGTATTCCATGTTGTCGAGGCGCGATACGAGAACAGCGTCTGTCCAAATTATGCAATCAAACTGTTTTAAATGCAAAATGCTCTTTTGTTTGTTTGTGCTTTATTTGCAGGTCTAGAAGTGGATTGTTCACATCTCTTGTTCTCTTCTTTTTCTGTTTACTTTCTCCCCCACCCTTCTTTCTGTACCCTTCCCCTCATTTTCAGTCTCCGTGTCCATTGGGATTCAAATCAAACCAAAAAACAATTCTAATAAAGATGTTTAAGTTATATGTAAGTCAGGTTGAGCATTATAGCAGTGGCTGTAACGTCTCATGTTCCTGGCACTCAGACATCTATTCTGTTTACTCTACAGCCGGACAGGACACGGGGTAAAAAACAAATAAATGCAAAAAATATTGTTGGCTGTAATGGTAAACTTTCAGTTGACTGTTTTAAAAAAGCAAAACTTGAGTAAAGTTATTTTTTTCTTTTTGTCTCAGACAAAATCTCACCAGTTCACTTTGTACAGTAAAGCACAGCAGAGTGTTTCTTGCATAAACAAATACAGGTTATTCAACATGTTTGGTGAACTGTTCTATGGAAATAAATCATTCAAACTTCAGGTGACACATTGGTAGAATTTGGCACATCAACAGTCAGTAAAAAGCAGGAATGCAAGTTATAGCATGAACAGGTCTACAGTCACTGGAAAAAAGCATCAACTTGAGGTATTCATTTTATGTATGACTCATCTCACATTGTCATGAGGGAATTTTGTCCCTCATTTCTTCACAATGTAGCACAAGTTCTTTCAGTGTTAAGGCATCTGCTTATGCACAGCAATCTTACAGTAAGTCAGCTCTTGTCTCATCGATCAGTAGTAATAATAATAATAATAATAATCATGTTAGTTTTGGTTTATATTTGGGCCCCTCCTGCCATGATCTTGACAGGTTATTGTTATTCCAACAGTAATGTGACATTGGGTATTGTTGATGTGAAATAGTCAGAGAATTCAAACTTACCTCTTCAGCAGAAACCATGAAGACCCTGACATGAGAGTTTGTTTGCTCTCTCCATCGGACCCCACCAACTTAATGTAGACATAGTTCAAAGTGGTGGACCAGAGAAGATCAGAAGTGAACAATCTTACCTCATAATTCACCATTTTCAATCATTAAAGTAGATCAAATCTGACAGCAGAAACAGGAATGACGTAGCAGTGGTGGCTCATCAATAGGGGGCGCTAGGGCGCCGCCCCACCAGTCTCACAGGAGGAGGAAGAAGATTAGAATCACAAAAAACATGAAAATTAAACTAAACAGTCTATCCATGATAGATACTGTAAGTACTGCGTATAATCAGCATTTAGGTACAGTTTTAAAATGTTCCCTCTCTTTTGTTACTGGACCAAAAGGTCGTGTGATGTACTTCCTGTTTTCCTTTGGGGTCTTCTGCGCACAAATCTTTACCAATAGACCTACGCTTTGTTCTCTATAACTGGAGCATGCGAACTGAACCCCCCCCCCCCCCCCCCCCCCCCCCCCCCCCCCCTTCAATGCAAAGTAACGAGAGCCCTGGGGCGCTGAAGTTACAGATGTTTCCATTTTCAATTACAGATTTCTAAAATTAAAAGACCTCTTATCTCTGTGAAAGAGACCAAGAAGCAACAACTTTCTCACCTAAAACATCAAAGCTGCTGTCTAAGTTCCTCTGAGCTTTTGTTTTTCCTCAAACATCTTTCATGATTACTTTCAACAAATACAGGAAGGAATGACCTCTTAAAGCTAAAGATTCTTCAGTGACTGCTTTCAACAAGAACACACACAGAGACTAGTAACAAAATCACAAGTCTGCTTCTGTTTACTTAATATTTGCATAAATGTACTTTCACAGGATTTTTCAATGCAAAACACCTGATGGAGACAAATACATATTACTGTTTTAAAACAAAAAATAGTACAACAAATGCTCAAAGGAAATCAAAATGACATTATATTCTATTACATTTCTGTTACACTATGATGAATTTGGTTTATCGATTCCGATTTAATATATGTTTAATACACTTTTAGCTGTTTTTAGCTCATCTGATGACCGGGGTTAGATCTGAGGGGACGGGACAGTCAGGAGTCCAGTGGGCTTCAGTTTGCTGATCCCTCCATCTAGAATACAAACACGTGAAGTGTTCACCTTGACCAGATGTGCAGCAAACTGGGAAGGAGGAGAAAAAAGAAAAAGAAAGTCAGAATTCCCTCTGCTGTTGTACTTGGGAAAACGTTCTGTAACATAGAGTCAGGAGTCATAAAGAGTGTGATTAGCCATGTTTCTCATCATGACAGACGGTCTGTTTTATTTAAGTTTGAATGTCATAAATAGATGTTTTATTTTTCAGAGATGTAACAAAATGCTTTTTATCTATTTAGATAAATACATTATCAACATTTCTGTAATATGTCAGGTTTAATTCAGGTTCTTAGACGAAGACAAACATTTTGTTTTCACAGACCTGGTTTTCTCCTGTAATTTACAGGAGAACCAAGCCCAGTAGGTACTGACCAATAGAACCAACAGGTGGGTTTTTATTTCAAAATAAAAACATTTGATTGCATGAAAACCCGATGTATCTAGACTTAGACCTGTACACTTCCTTTCTTAATTTAGGATTATGACAAACAAATTGTTGTGTTAAAGTTAAGTAAACATTATAAGTAGTATTGAAGACAGAGGACCTACTTTAAAAAGCATTTGATGCAAAGCTTTATTGTCCTGATAATTAGTTTTCTCTGTCACCTAGTAGAAAATAACTTTAAAAAATGATTTTAACGCCGGGCTTTTCAGATCGTGTTACACTGTCCAGTTGAATTTGAGCCTTTAAACATAAACCTACAGTGAGACGACGGGTCTCAGTGAGGCTAACCTGTAACAATGAGGATGAAATGAAAAAAGTCAATTCTAAACATTTAAAATGAATGTTTTATAAAACCTGTAGGTCTGTATATTAAAGGGACAGTACCTTAGGTCTCTTGAAGTGGGGTTCTGTGAAAAGGTAATGAATATTTAATATCTTAACTGTAGGAAGCTTTTTGAACAACCTCAGTTTAGAGAAACAGACTGGTTCTGACTGGATTGCTAACAGCTAGTTACTGTAGAAACCATTACAAAACGATCTAAACACACCTTTAATCTAAAAAACCCAACAAAATGACACCATGGTAGTTTCAGATTGCACAGCTACAGACCCATGTCAGGACAGACATTATTGTAGGCTGCAAATGCTGCTTGTTGTCCAACAATGCTGACAAGCACAACTTCTTAATAGCAGTCCTCATTAACACTATCGTGTTTTAACTACTGTACTTTCTTCTAGTTAAAATGTGCACTGTGAACTAGGCTAATTCTGAGGATCCAAACAGAAATTTGACACGCTGAACAGAGATAGCTAGAGAGCTCTGCAGCTAATCCCCCCTGAAATAATGAGATGGGAATTACTATAAAGTAAAACTTTATGAAGTGCATGTAAAGTATTTGCATATAATACTGTGATATTAGCTCATTTCAGACTAGCAGATTGCTCATCAATCCAGTCAGAACTAAGCTCTTTTATTTTATTTTATAAAAGTAATAAAAAGTACTTTTTTCCACTGAATTTACTATAGACAAAATCCTAAACTGGAAAGTTTAAAGTTCAATACTTTTCTGAAACAAATATCTAATCAAACTCTAAGCCTCTAACTCAAACAGCCTGGTATTTGATAGATTTGCATCAACAGACATTCCTCTGTTCTTAGCGCACGTCAGGAAATAAGGTCACCTGACACAAAGTCAAACAAATCAGAAAACGACTGATGAGTCAACGTCAGCTGTTCTGAGCAACAGAAGCAACGAGTGGAAGTCTGTCAGAGATAAACAAATGTTTTATATAACGCACACATACACACACAAAATAGTATGTGGCTACAAAGATATGTCATAAATACTTGTGTCAAGTTCCCCCCTCAGGGAGTGACACCATGATTCACATGTTGAGCTACATAGTTTATTGCTCAAAGAAGGAAGTTGGCTGATTTTCTTTAATTTTCTGGTTGTGATAGCATGTTGATCACTGTGTGGGTTGAAAATAATAGTGTTGAACAAAGCAGTCAAAATCTATAGAAACATTTTAGGAGATTCAGAAGAACTTCTGATCAGGATCGCTTACTGTAAAATGGTCTGTCTGCTTAGAAGCAAATTATGATCAAACGAGGGACGATTTTAATGTTAACTTGGCTCAGAAAAACAAACTTTCTTTAAAAGTATCATGATTGGGGTAGTGCCCAAATGCAGAGGGAGACACAGGACACACGAGGCTGGGGATGCAACACAAGGAACCGACAGGGAGTGACTGAACTAAACAGCATATATAGGGAGGAGCTAATCAAGGAGACGAGACACAACTGGAGGGGATTAGTGCAGGACACAGGAGGAGGAACACAGGCACAAACTGGACACCAGGGGGCAGAACATGACAAAAAGTTCTAAATTGGCATCTAATTAAATTAGAAAACATATTTCTAGCAATTCTTTTATAGAAAAATATTAATGTCAGTTATTGTCTGTGGGACATGAGCTTCAGTCAAGCTGCTCCAACATCAAATGACTAGATGAAGAATTTTACAGTCCAAGTCTTTTTGGTTTGTGAAACTTTATTGTTAAAGTTTCCAAACTACCTCAAATCTCCTGGTAAAAGTTGTTTTAATAAGAGGTAGTTTATGAATTTAACTGTATCACATTTCAAGTGTGTTTTCTCTTTGTGTTGTTTAAAATGTAATTCTAATCTCAAACTCTGTCTTAATAGTAAAGTTCATAAAGGAAACTAAATTTAAATAACTTTTTCTTTCCAACAAATGGAAGGATGATGTGTTATCAACCCAGACACTGCCTGAAGCTCATTTGTTTCCCAGAAGTTTTTAGAAACAGCAAATGAACTCCAAAGAGAGCAGAATAAGTTTTTAATGAGTGGTGTTGTTTCACTCCCAGAGAAAAAAAGTTATTTCTGTTGGATTTACAGCTTCTGCATCAGCTTTGAATGGCACATCCATGACTTTTTTACACTTTAACTATAACACACAAGACTGACAACTTAAAATAAACTTTTTTCCACTGTTGGCCATTAGGACAATCATTTTGTGCTCTTTAAATGCAGTTTATTCTAATGCTATTTTTTTTTAGCTATTAAAATGTTTTATTTATCTACATGGAGGGAGTGGGACTTAAAACTCACTGCAGCCAGCCACTAGGGGGCACTCGTTTTCATTATTTTTTACCTGGCTGTTATACACGTATATGGTTGTGTAAAAGTGTGTGTGGGTCAGCTCTCACCATGGCGGCGCTCTTCACAGCGTGGCTGATGATGACAATGACACGCCCTCTGTAGTTCTGGAGGACCCCTGACGCGGGACACTGCACCAGTTCTCCGTCAGAGTTGAACACGACGTTGAAGGGAACGTTGACGCTGCCTGAGACGTGACCTCTACCAAAGCTGGAGACGGTGGGGTCAAGGAGCACGGCCGTAAACGGGTGCAGAAAACGTTTTTCACACTGGAGCGCTTTGAACTTTATAAATCCTCAATAAAAGTTACAATGTCTGTGACTGATGTGATAAAATAGAAAGGACATCTAGTAATAACCAATTCAAAGACCTTAGTGATTTTTAGAAAAGTGATGTGTTAAAAACTATCTTTCATTACTGAGGAGAGAAGAAGTGAGGAAGAACAGATGGAAACCAAATCAAAATAAAATGATAAAACAATTAAAAGACAAAGTGATAAAGCAAATAAACCCTTAGAGAACAAAAAAAAAAGTTGAATTTCTGTGACTGAAGCTTTTACAAACAAGCTGCCACATGAACATATAGAGCTCATATAATCTGGTAACTGACTGATCATCACGTGACATGTTTAGATTTTTAAATCCTTGAGGTATTTTGGTTGGTTCCTAGAAAAGAACAATTGTAGGTGAGATTTTCCACCAGAGCGTTTCCTTTAATCCACACTTTGTGACTAAAAACACCCAAAACAGAGCTTTGCCTAAGCTTCTACAAAGGTGAACAAGGGCCATAAAATCCCTGACAAAGCATTTGTCTAAACCGATGAAGGTCTTTACTCAGTAATCCTGACTAATTATTGACCCAAATTCTTGGTGGCTTTTCCATTGATGAGCTAAATGCTTAAGACTCACTCTTATATTTAATTATGTTTAGGCAATTAGAAGATAGATTGCCTTTATGCAATACTGCAAACTGATGAAGTGCTAAGAAATAAACGGGTGGAAAGTGTTCAGACTGAGATTTTTTTTTTCTCCAAAGTGGAAATCCTCAATAACTAAAAACAAAAACATCTTAAAGATTTTTCCTTCATTTTTACATGTTCAGTTTTTTTAGTTTAAACTCAAAATCATGAAAAAAGCACACATAAATCTGCCAGAGAACAAATGCATACTGCATACACACCCAGTGGCTGAACTTCTCAGAGGCTGCACTGCTTTAAGATAAAAACGCTTCATTAGGAACAGCTGGTTTTAACCTAAACCTCAACAGTTCCTAGAACGACTGATTCTCTGAGATGAATGCAAACATGAGTGATTGTAGGGAATGTATAGAAAAAAGGCTGAATTCTTTTGGGTTCTGAGGTTAATCTCCTTTGCTTTATGCCCTCATTTCTCAGACAGCAGGATTTGTTTGTGCTGCTACATGAAGGGGTCAACAGAACGCTTAACAATCAATAACAAACGACTGTACAGTCCAGACTGGAGAGGATATTCTGAGGTTTCTATTCTTTTATAGTGAAGAGACCAGCTGGTAAATCCTCACTTGTTTTTCTGACTGCCTGAGGAACAGTTATAAACAAATCGTTTTATACAAGTAAAATCACATGTTCAGATCTCTGGCATGACCACAACTAATAGGATAATATATGATCTATAAGACTGCTGCTTCATTTATGAACTGGACTGTTGGAGGGACAGGCTGTAGGTGACCCCTGGTTTGTTTCAGCAGCACTCTGTGCTTGTTTTGCATCATTTCACCTTCATGTTCCACCCTCCTGGTCTGAGGATGGACAGGAGGCCTTTTGGAAGCTAAAACATCCCCTGTGCATCAGCAGCGATCTTTGCAGGGCGGTGTTAGAGACTTTGTGGGGAATGATGTCCTAACTGGCTTAACTGGCTGCATCTGTGAAGGTGCAGATCAAAGAGGAGCTTAGTGAGATCCTCTATTCCTTTACATTTCTGTGTCATACATTTACATGTTTTGACTCATGAGCTGAAAGCTTTTAATTATTTAATGACGTCTCATTAAATTTTAAAGGCGTGTGAAGGATACTCTTCCGTAGTGCGGATGTCAACAGCGACGATCTTCGGCTTGCCGCCTTTGTTTCTTTTGGAGGGTCCGGCCGCCGAGAGTTCACAGAGGTCAATGAGGTCCTCAGCTGAGATCCTGGGAGACATTTCAGCTTTCAGGTCACACAGAGCGAGGGGCTCCCGAGACTGCAAGAGAGGAGGTGAGAGACATCAGGAAATGTCTACAGGAGACTGGCTGAATCACAAGCTAATTATGTAGAGGTGTAGTCTGCATTTATGTCATTTAACTTATAATAACCAAATAATAACACCTAGATGACTTCCATGTTAAGAACTGAAATGAAAAACCACATCAGGACTGAGAGGATTAAATAATCCTCCACACAGGACCACCTGTAGAGACCAGAACATGATCCTATACCAGGTTGTTCCAGAGCTGCCAAGTCGATTTATTAAAGCAGCCAGAGGCGAGAAGCAGTGATGGACAGACGTTCTACCACCCAGACAACCTGGAGTGATGGGAAATCTAACATTTAACAAAACCTTGAACCTAACATTAAAACATTTTGATTAGTGCAGTTATTAAGCAGCCTGGGAGATCCGTTACTGGATCTTAACATTAATTAATGATCAGTACGACTCTGTGACCAGGAGGTTATATCCACTCTGCAGAAGCAGTTTTAATTTGTCTTGAACCTCATCATGTTTAATCCTTTAATACATTTTTAATCCAGAAAAATCTGAAAATTATGTTTATAATAATACACTTTTTATGATTCATATATTTTTACCTGACAAAGTATTTGAATAATTAGATCAACTAGTCTGTAACCAGTTACCTTAATGTTATTTTAAAAAGCCACATTAATTCAATATGCATGAGTTTAGCCAAACATTAAAACATACTAATCTGTCTGGATCTTGTCTTGTAAAGTTCATCTTACATATAAATGAGTGAAGCAGACCTAAACTCCATCCTGTGGAGGATTTTTCATCCCTGTGGGCTCTGCAGAAATAAAGACTTTCCACAATTAACCAATAAGCAGGTTTTCATTTGTTTCTACATATTGTAGACTGATTATTTCAAACAGAACCAATGGAGGCAGAGCAGAAAGTGATTTGAGGATTTGTTATGGATCCACTTTATTCAGCTCTCTGGAATTATCTGAAGAAAGTGCAACAACAACTTTTTAAGATAATAAAAGCACTAAATTATCATGTTTATGATGGTTTTGTTTTGTTGTGACATATAATTCAGTTTGTTGTGTTTTAGAACCACCACCTTAAGGATTTCTTCATCTGATGTCTAAAAACTGGTGACAAATATATTAAAGCTGGAAAACAAAACAACTGCAGCTCAGCGTGAATACTGATTGTTTGAACTCATTGTAAAAGAGAAGACAGTTTTAATAAGTAGATTTGCATAAAATGCTTAAATTTCCCTTTACAATTCTTTTTACAAAAAAGTAGAAACATAATTACAGTAAATCTGTACTGATGATCTAGATGTCTTTGATGTCTTGGTCCAGGAAATCCGGACACTCAATCAAAAACACGTACGTCAGCTCAGTTGTTGGTTCTGATTTGACCAAAATGTTAACGTTCTAAGATCCTGAAAACACAACGATCAAAGTACATCAGACCAAACCTGGTCAGCTGTCTATCACAGCGTTTCTTCACTCACTCAACCAAACGAGTAGAACACATGAATATCATGAATTAAAGGCTGTAGGTCCCAATGGGGAAGTCTGTGACCTGAAGAATAGGCAGACTACTGACATTACATCTAGCTGTGGACAGGAAGGATCTGAAGAACCTCTGACTGTCTAGTGTAGAGGATGCTCAGGGTTGTCCATCATGTTCTTTATTTTATGAAGCGTCCTCCTTTGTCCAATCAGCTCTAGAGCTGTTCTTAGAACAGAGCCAGTCTTCTTTAACTGATTGTTCAACTTGTCGTTGTGTTTTATGCAAATGCTCCTAAATAAACCAGCACACAGCTTTCTGCTTCACATGAAAAAGGTCTTTATTTATAATTCTACGAGTATTTGTAGTAGAAATAATAGTAACCCATTTGGTGTTGGGTCACCTGACTGGTCAAAACTAATCTCCATCTCTTCAAACTGAGGTCATTCAAAGCTCACCTTTCAGAAACACACTTCACAAAGTCTGAACTCTCCCTTTAACATGGTTTCATTTTTCAAATCCAGAGCAAAAGCATACAGATTATAAATGAGAGTCGATAAATAGCCAGTCTCCAAACTTTTTAAAATATAAATGTTGACTCCAAAATTGACCATAAAGATTTCAAAGTGTGCTGCAGACCAGAAACTACCTTTAAGCTGATCCCTAATCCCTCTGGTTCCATTCTCTTTACTTTACAAACTCTGGCTCTGATTGGACAGTTTACCGCTCAACAAATTGTTCTTAATTTTGCGAACATGTTCAGAGTTTTCATCCTGATTGTACATTATACAGTCACTGACTTTTTTTTGTGCATTCCTTCTATGAACGGCGGCGATATTTCAGTGCTGTTGCCTCTTGAATTAGAAGTGGGTGCCTCACAAAGGTGACTCCCATCAGCACAAAGCAAAGTGATGGAAAAAGAAGCCTCCCACAGACAGATTACTGAACAGACCATACGTCCTGCCATGAAGGAAGCTGCTGCTTTCCAAAAGCAATCATCACGGAAGACCAAAAGAGAGCCCTTTCACTGTGAAAACACTCTGTGGACAAACACTGAGCTGTCTGTCAGGAACATGCAGCACCACATACGGCTTAAAAAAAGACAGCATGCCAGAATTATCATAAAACTGAGGTAAACAGAGGAAACATCGTGGCATTTGGCTTGTTTCTGCCTCCAGATTTGGACAGCTTGCCTTTTATGATCCTGTCCCTAAATCACAAAGTCAATTTACAAAGGAAAATCTGCTTTTCTCCGATTTTATTCTAAAGTAGATGCAATGGAAAGTCCTCAAGTTAGCAAAGACTTTCAACAAATTACACTTGAAATAATCTGATCAGTCTGAAGGAATGCTTCCAGATTCTACAAGTTTCAATTTCAAACCAAAACCCTGAAGGCATCCAAATAAAACGCAACTTTTATTCACCTAAATGGATAATTTGGCCATTTCAAATTGTGTTTCTGCGTAAAAATGATAAAATAACTGAAAAATAAAGTGCCTGGTTGATTGTTTAGCAGTTGTTGGCATGTCAGTATTCTTGTAACTGTCTAAAAAAACAGAATTCAAAAATGTGCTCAATCAAAAAGGCGTAGAGAACATTAGAATAACTCTAACAGAACATCTACATAAAGGTTCACCTGAATGTGACGTGCAGCAAAAACTTTATGATCTATATTAATATAAAAGATACTTTTCCCTTTCTATGCACACACATTTATACATGTACCCTTCACTGACAGAATGAGGTAAAATATGCAGCTTGTCCTGGTAAGACTGATGAAGCTCTGCGTAGTTATTTAAATGTCACAATGAGCAGCGTGTGACAGCCAAGGATGGCTTATAGAGGCACTTTGGCATTTCACTGGCCTGACAGTGATGAGTCTAAACCTTAGCTGCAGAAAAGCACACACACTTCTTCTGTAGGAGTGTGTTTGTGGGCGCACATGCATTAATGCCAAAGGTTACCCCGCAAAAAAATAAAGAATAGGAAAAGAAAACATCACCTACAGCTCAGAGCACTGAATATTTAAAGGTGTTGTGATGCTTGGATCTGTAAAATGATTTCTCACTTCATATCTGCAGTTATGAAATGTTCAAACAAACGCTGAACAAATGTTCTGCAGAATTAGAGCATAATTTCAAAAACAGAACTGCACATTATCTGCCCAGTTTCCATTCACAGAAAAACTAGACGAGTAACAACACTCAGGTCACGCTCTGAGAAAAACGCTGACAACAAATACTCCAAACCACAGGACACAGTCATTTCCACACAGCGGAGGAGTTTAAAATAAGAGAAGCTTCTCGTCTGTGTCTGTTAATCCTGGTCACACAGCGGTTCTCACCATTACATGACTTTTTTATTCTTTTTAAAAAAAGATCCAGTGAATTTCATTTCTACGTTTGCAGGAAAAACCTTTTAAGTTTAGTTTTGCACTTTAAAAACTGAGTCATCTTAAAAATAACCTTGCTCTAAAATTGTACAGTAAAGCATCTAAAACAACACTCATGAAGAACTTCAAGTGTAAGAAAACATCTTGCAGCGTTCTATCTGAAACACAGAAACATCACTATAAGATCCGATATTTTACAGAAGTTTGGGATTTCACAAATGACCGCGGATTTAGTCCCTATATCTTAAAGAAGCATGAACTTAACTAACTCTGCCAAAAAGACTTTAAAAAAGTTTTTTTTTTGTTAAAAAGCTACCATTACTCCCTCACATTGTATTAATATTATTTTATTACATTACAATTGATTAAATCTCTTTTTGCCCCAAATGACTAAAAATGCATATATTTTTTTTCTTGGTATGGAAGTTAAATGTTAAAAACTAATTTGTTGTTTTAACATAAATAATTATTATATTATTTAACTCATTAATGATACACTTTGTGCAGTTGTCATTTCTTTAACATTATGGGTTGTATCAACTTAAACTATAAGTGATCAGTTATTTCTTTGATTTAAATGGATTAGTTGAATATTTAAATTCTTGTTTAATACAGAGTTTGTCATATTTACTCATGTTAATCTTCTTTTAATCTGATTTGTCAATGATTTAAATAAAAAACTGTCATTTTTTGTATCAAGAGTTTATTTATTTTGGCTGAAATGTTAAACTAAACCAGACCAAGTCCAATAAATAAACCAAATGAGTTGACCAAGTGGATTAACTCAAACAAAACAAAACAAATAAAAATGTTTCTTTAATGCAAACACAATCATTTAACAAAGTGTATGTGCAAAATAATATCCAGAACATAATGTGGTTCTTACTGTATTTAGTTTAATTTTAAAGCTTAAATCATCTTTAACAATCTAGGCTACCTAACGGCTCCTTTAACATCCTTCAGGTCGTATAGATCTGGGGGCTGCGGGCTGATGGTGGGTTGCATTACTGCCTCACAAGTGTTCCGGCTGGAAACTTGGCTGAGACCTCTCAGAGTGGATGTTCTCCCACCGCTTCTCTCTCACGTCCTCCAACAGATGGAAAACATGCACACTTTAATGCTGCATGTACAAACTGTTTTCAGTGGCAACATTTTTGCACCAGAACGTAAAGAAACTGAGGCTAAATAAAAGTAGCGTGTGCTCGCTCACAGTGGGGGTTTAATCAAAGCAAAGATTTCACGCCTTCTGCTGGTTTCCTGAGATAAACAACATCTCACTCATTGCCATTTTGTAATTGACCACATTTGATTATAATTGGACTGAATCTGATTGCATGTAATCTGATATTAATGGGACTTGTTTTGTTTGTAAAGTTCCCGTTTAATTCACTATGCTGGGAGAAATCAGATGAATGATGATTACCATTATATGCCATGACAATGAATTTGTGAAGAAAGCTTCTGGACACAACAAGCTCCAGTTTGAGCGTATCTGCACACACAGTGAGGAGAAGACTCCTGGAGGATGGTCTGGTGTCAAGAAGGGCAGCAAAGAAGCCACTTCTCTTCAACGACAGAACACCAGCAGCAGCTGCTGAGGACTGGGGTACTTACTGGACAATACTCATTACAAACCCTTAATACATCATACATTACAGAACTATACTAGCAAAATTGCACAAAAACGATAAACTCATCATAGAAAAATCTCATAAAAACTGATGATCCATTTGCATTTAATCACATGGTTTGCCTCCATCTGAGAGGAAGAGGTTGTTTGTTTTCCCTCTTGGGTTTCCTGGTCCAGACTGAGTGGACAGCAGCTGTTCAGTAAGATAAATATCTGCTCAGAAAACAGCCTGAGAATCTGCTGACAGGGTCTTCTGTAATGCTACAAGAGGGACGGTTGGAACACAAGCTGCAAACAGCGTGAATCCATCCAATTTCAGCCAGACAACTTCTCAGGCCACAAACAAACTAATGGTTTCACAGTGTTTTTATTGCAAGTGTTCAACCTACATATACATTTTCTCAAATAAGAGCAATTTGTTTGCTGTTTAACTTTCATAGGTTACATTCAACCCCTGCCTTAATGGTACCATCACTCTCCACCCTGACAACTGCCAGGACGCTTATAAGAAAATCAAAATCGATTCTGTTTGGAGTTTTCTGGTTTTGCATGTATTTTCTGTCTACTGTCACTCAGGCCACTGAGAGTGACACTTTAACACAGTGTACTTCTGCCTAAACGTGTTAAGCGGAGGTGAGATGCACGTAAACTCAACCATACATCAGCGCCACCGCTCATACAAATGAGTCTCGGTTGAATGAAAACGATTACAGTTTTGACACGCAGCAAACGTGTCTGACAGGAGCGCTCGCGAGCTTTCAGGATGTGATGATTTCAGGTGTGAAAGGCAAACAGGGCTGAGCCAAAATCAACTACACAAACACAAAAGGGCCTGAGTGACAAAAACACATCGAGAAACACGCCTGGAAAACAAACTCTGAGAAACAGAGGTTTGCTACATGTTTGGTTTGAGGTGGCTTTACATTAAAAATCCAACTACGTGTCAGATTAACCTGTAAATGAATGTTAAAAAAAGAGCCACACATACAGGAGTCAACTTATTCTGAAAATTAATCTGAGGGAATTAGGTTTTGTCCATCCTGATGACAGATGCTGTCGATAGAATTCAAATTCTGAGGTAATACGAAGAACACAGACACTTTTATCACACCCAGCTTTGATCAGCATTGTGGGAATTAATTTGGCAAGAGCTCAAAAGTAACAAATCCTCAGGTAAATGAAACCGGCGCCCATCAGACAGCTAGTCTAAATGTGTGTGGATATGATAAATAATTTAACAAAGTCACCCAATGCCTTATATTCAAAAAAATAAACTACCAAAAGCATAGTTTCTGCTAAAATAGATCAAACTTACAAGAAAAATCAAGCTAAAACAACCAGAACTATGAGTTTAATGTGTTTATTTAACATGTTGCCGGATATAAAACTCACCAGGTCTGTTTTGGGCATATCCTGGTAATCAGACGAGAAGTACGTCGCAGTTTTCCCAAAGCCGCCGTCCGGAGAGACTTTGGGGGGCTGAGCATGCTGCCGGTACGTAGCGCTCTTTGGAGTCCAGCAGAACAGGTTGATGGATTCACGGACACAGCGCTCAATGTCAATTTCTATGCAACAAAAAAAGGGACAAATATGAAAATGTAACCTTGCAAACACAGGAGCTCTTTGATCCCTATTCTGTACATTAAGCCATGCATAACTAAATGTCTCTATTTTCCTCTGTTCTTAAAAAAAAAAACAAGTTTTATTCACAGTTTTTCAAAATAAATAAGACTTCAGCTGAAATAACAACAGGAAAACTTTCAACTGATATTCGAGAATGTGAACAAACAATAAAAAGAAAAGAAATAATTTCTCTTTTCAGTCCGACATGAAGCTCCAGACCATAAAATGCAGTCTGGAAGGTTTAATTGCAGGAGTGGGCAGCCTGACCTTGGCATTTTGCTGCCATTATTAGTCTTAAGTAGTCATCCAGCAGCGCCGGCAGCTCTTTAAGGTAATCACTGCCCATCGTTAAGCTGTCTTCTCTTTCTTGAACTCTTGCATTTCAAGTTATAAATACATTTTCAGAACAAAACAAACTGCTTTCTCTTAGCTAAATTCCTTCGGCGCTATCCGTCCTTCTCCGTTTCTTGTGCTGAGAATAGAGAGGATTAGGCAACAGGGACTCACAGGATTAGCTGAGGATTTGGGTAAATTAGGAATTCTTTCTTTCTAACAATCTTTCACGATAATGGTTTGTGTTTTCGTGGCTAGTCTGTCTAATGATCGCCTCTTGGTGCGACCTGCACCTGGTCCAGGATCAGTATAGATTTATCATGGCCCGCTCTGTTTTTTTGTGTCAAGGTTGGGTGGGGGAGGCTGTGCGCTCTCTAGGGATACAGCCTGACACATTCAGTTACAAGGTCCATTCTGGTGAAAAACACACTGGTGGTCTGATATTCCTCCTCACCGACAGGCTTCCAGAAGTTCCAGGAAACACATTTTCCCTCCCGCGGGCCATGAACGCTGTATGCAATCACTCCTGCTAAAGGAGGCAGAAATGAGGAAGAGGAGATTGATGGCAGCTTTAACAATCTCAGGGCTCAGCTGGGTCTTCCAAGACAGCCAATTTTGTTAACAACCAATCTCTCTTTCTCTCTTTTTTTTTTTTTTGTCACACAAAATTAGAATGCTGCTTTTACATAAAAAAGCTGTGTGTGGGCTGCAACAAATAACAGACTACTGGACATCTAGTTGGTGGGAAATAACTCCACACATCGAAGCAGCAAAGGGCTAATACAGGATTTGATAATGGCCTTTTCAAAAGTTATTTTATTCTTACTGACGTGTGTAAAAGCTGAGTTAGCAACAAGAAACCAACGTTTAAATAAAATCTAACAATTCTGCTATAAGTGACATGCATCCATAATTCACTCAGAAGCTTCCTGGTGACTAAAAGTGTGTCAAGTAAAAATGGTGGCGTGTTATTCAAGTATTGTTCTTGTTTCTTAAATGTTTTATTAAGGTTTTTTTTTAGGTTGTTTCATAGAATCTGGTCTTTATTTTCATATTTAAAACTGCTGAATATTATCAGAAGATCCTATCATTTTTGACCAGAACAAGGGGGAATGCTCTGTCCAGGTTAGGAATGAGTCTTTGCTGCAAGCAGAGTAGTTTATTTTTTAGCAGAGAGGGACCTTTGGACTGGAGCATCATCTGCAGTAATAAGTGAGCTGTTGTGGTAAAAAAAAGGAGCTGAGCCTAAAGGACAATAAGTTTCAACCCTCACCTCTGGTCACAAGATTTAGATTATGATTAAATGAATGAAGTCCAGAATACAAGCGACTGAAGTGAGCTTCCTTCAAAAGAGGGGAGAGACCCAGCCTTAGAGATCATGTGAAGAGGTCTATCATTTAGGGGGAGCTCTGAACCGACCTGCTGCTCCTACTCATCAGAAGTCATTTGCTGGGGTGGTTCAGGCTTCTGATTAGGATGCCTTTGGGTTACGCTCCTCTGGAAGCAGATCCCAGGGTAACTCCAGATCTCTCTGGATGTTTGCTGAGACTAACTGTATTCTGTTTTAAAAACAATGACTGGTCCAGTCCTTCTGTGTTCGTCTCTTTCCTCTCAGACCCCAGTCTGCTGAGGCAGAAGGCTCCGCCCACTCTGAGCTCAGATGGTTTCCTGTTAAACGGGAGTCGTTCCTTCCAGCTGTCGGCCTGCTCAGAATGGGGGATTACATTGAAGTGAGGCTTCAACCCAATCTGTTATTTATTATACAATTTGTCCAATTGGCATTTTATAATGAATTTACTGCATTCAGTTGTCCTGAAATGATTTAGACTTGTTGCTTTCTTCGGAGCTTTGAGGAGACTTGTGTTGTGACCTGGTACTTTAGAAATGGACTGAAATGAATTAAATTGAAGTAATCATCAGCTTGAGTCCCACTGAATTTCATCAGAGTTGATTGCAGACCTGGGAGACTAATGGTCATAAGTTCCCTCTAGCTGCAAACACAGACTGGAGTTCTCATCAGTTCATGTTAGTGAAGGTTTCCCGGTAAAAAGGGAGTTGATCAATAACGCAATAAAACATTTTCTGCTTTTGTGATCCTTTTCAGTAAAACAATCAAGATACTTTGTCATCTCAGCCAGATTTCCTGTCAGCTTTGTTCAAAATTGCATTTAATTCTCTTTTACAGAATCTTTAACCCCCAGATCTCTGCAGAGCTGAGGACAGACCTCATGATTTTCATATTGTTTATTGTGATGGTTTGCAAACTAAGGTGTAATTATAAAGTGAGAAAAATACAGAATCATATGATGTTATCTTTAGAAAGCATATAAAAATGTATGTGTACATCCATAGTAGTATATAATGACAGTACGACTGATCGTGTATCTTGTTCACATGGAATAAATTTAATGTCAAACATCTGTGAATTTACTTTAACATTCTACATATTCAATCATACTTCATTCAAACAG
The DNA here is from genome assembly GCA_006937965.1 of Callopanchax toddi. Classification (NCBI taxonomy): domain Eukaryota; kingdom Metazoa; phylum Chordata; class Actinopteri; order Cyprinodontiformes; family Nothobranchiidae; genus Callopanchax; species Callopanchax toddi. The sequence goes on from SSNR01000018.1 coordinate 1,363,455, forward strand.
GAAATTATGAATCCACTGTACTTAGTAAAGGTTCTGTCGTTAGGTGAGAATATGATTTTAACAGCTTTATGTTTTATGTCCTGCAAGGACCTTTAAACCTGGATGCATCACCACAGGCAGTTTCAGTGACTTACACCTGATGTTTTTCTTTTCTCAGACCTAAACATTTATAACTGTAGTTCTTCAGCTCTGTCCCCATTGTGTCTCATTGACTCTGATACTAATGTACCATGAAGGCGACTGCAGCCGCGCTATCGATAAACACACGGTTCCCGTCAGCTAAAGAGTCACAGCCGTCCGGTACAAATCAATAAAGCCCACTAACATGAGAGAATTGTATAGATTACACCGAGATACAATTAATGGAAGTCACAGAGGAAGAGTACGTTACCAACAAAGAGCAGGTTGTGATCTCCTGCTGGCTCCAAAGTGAAAAGTAGAAACATGATTTCCTCCTTTAAAACTCTAAATGTTTGTTCTTGTTGATCAACTGGAGACTTTGTTTAGAAAAATGTCAACATTATACAGACTGTGAAAATGGATTCAACTGCCAGAGATAATGGGAGCCATCAAACGCGTTTATCACTTTCTTTTAATTTGAGCATCTCTTCCTCTTTTGGAATATTTAAATAAAGGATGGAGTGTTGAGTGTAATGAACTTGTCAGTGAGAATTACCGTCACCGACTCCATTTACCGCCTCCATTGTGACTAGCAGGAGGGGAAGTGCGAGTGTGAATCCTTTAGGAGTCACTTTTATACTTGAATCTGCAGCAAAGAAGAAAGGGTGGAGATGGAGGAGTGGGGACTTTTTAAAGTTTCATACCTATAGTGATTTAACAAAGACACTTGTTGTATATTACGAGATTAATGTGTGAGCAAATAAATGTTGAAACGGCTTACTTTACACACTATATTTACAAATTTACAGCTCTAGTTAAATTAACTTGGACACTTTGTGACCACGTTGTGTCATTTTTTTAGGCTTTTTAGCTACAAGATGATCTCAGGACTTCTCAGTAAAAACTGTGAACGGATATTAAAATGTCTAAGAATAACTTTTAAGGTGTAATAAATATTAAATGATTTTTTTTAACAAAGCCAGGGGTCAGAAGAATTAAGCTCCATCTCTTCCATGTTTTAGAAACTGAAATTCTCATTAATTTTTTTTGTCAAAACATGATTTTTTTTTTTTATTGCAGCTGGGTGCAATGAAGAGCTTTTCAAAATGTGATAATTTTGCATAATCTATGACTAAATTATCAGCTACAAATTCCTTCATTTAAGCAAAAAAAAATCTCAGACAATTAAACCAATACAAATAAAAGATTTTAGGTCTAAAGCAGTGTTAATATTAACTGTCACAAAGTTTGCTGCATCAGTTTGCATAAACTCCAGAACGTACTGAAGAGTGATCAGATGATTTATAAATTATTAAAAAGTCCAATAGCCAGTTTTCGTGTCCGGGGATCGGACCGCCAAAGCTCCCGCCTTGGTCTGCCACCTGATCCACAATGCACCGGACCCTTCATGCTCCGTCTGTGGGTGGTGGGTCCACAGGTGGATGAGCCCATGTATCCGGTTCGGGCTGGGCCCCATGGGCCACCAGGCGCTCGCTCACGAGGCCCAACCCCAGGCCTGGCTGGTAACCCTCCGGGCCAAGTACTCTGGCTCTTTGATCTAACCTCCAAGAAAATGATCAGCACCTCCAAATGAGGCCATGGTTCTTGATTGGAAAAAAGTGGCTTGCCAATTCCGGGTTGGGAGAGAGGTCCTGCCTCAAGTGGAGGAGTTTAAGTATCTCAGGACCTTGTTCACGAGTGAAGGAAGGAGGGAGCGGGAGATCGACAGGCGGATTGGGGCAGCGTCTGCAGTCTGCCATGGTAAAAAAGAAGCTGAGCAAGAAAGCAAGGCTCTCGATTTACTGGTCGATCTACGTCCCAATCCTCACCTATGGTCATGAGCTCTGGGTAATGACCGAAAGAACGAGATCGTGGATACAAGCGGCCGAAATGAGTTTTCTCCGCAGGGTGGCCGGGCTCAGCCTTAGGGATAGGGTGAGGAGCTCGGACATTCGGGAGAGACTCGGAATAGAGCCGCTGCTCCTCCACATCAAGAGGAGTCAGTTGAGATGGTTCGGGCATCTGTAATCCAAAAAAGGGTTTTAAATAAAGGCAACTGGACTTATTTGGACATATCTGGTTAGGATGCCTCCTGGACGCTTCTCCAGGGAGGTGTTTCGGGCATGTCTGCCGGCAGGAGGCCCCCAGGTTGATCCAGGACACGTTGGAGAAAGTACATCTTCAACCTGGCCTGGGAACACCTTGGGGTCCTGCCGGAGGAGCTGGTGGAGGTGGCTGGGGAGAGGACAGTCTGGGACTCCCTAGTTGGGATGCTGCCCCTGCGACCCAAACCCGGATAAGCGGAGGAAGGCGAGGCAATTAAAAAGTCCCATATTGTCATGAAAATGAACATAATCCTAAAAAACCTTTCCACTGCATTTATGAAAAAGGCTTCAGGTGCTTCAGAAAGTCCATCAAGCACCCGAACCATCCTAACTTGAAGGATGTCTCAAACTAAAACTGCAAATTTGTAAAATGCTTTAAGGAGTTAAATATGTAAATAAAAATCCCCTGTATGTTTTTGTTCTTATTCTTTTGAGAAAGAAAACAGAAAAAGTGTATCCTAAACACACCCTGTGGTTTCCTTTTCCCCATCTGTGCCACAAAGAGCTGAACAGAATCTTTTAGTCCTCCTCTGTAACACTCAAACATCAGTACGGTGGTTTTTGGTGTTCCATTGTTCCTGTAGTTCCAAACATGTGATGCATGTGGAGCCTCCTCTGAAACAAATGAGCCTGAGCTTCAGCTGCTCGAGGACATCAGCTCTCCCTGACTGATGGAAGAAAGAAGCAGGTGCAGAGCACAAATCACAGGGTATCAACCATAACTCAGTGTGTGTGTCACTTGTTTAACTAGAAAATGCCTGCATGTCCAAAGTAGGAAGGCCCATAATGTCTTGGAGCTCATAAACATAGCGCTGAACTGGGTGCTGTGTCTGTAACAAGTGGTCTGGACCAGACCAGAGCTTGGCTGGAAGCTTAAGTAAACCAGTCCTGGTCTTTCTATAACCCAGAATCCACTCCTGATATAGTTTGGGACGAGAGCCAACCACTACACTGTGCCCATCCAGGTAAACACAGGCTGGAAAAAGAAGCTTCACAGACAAGCTGGCAGAAGGAGCCACTTCAAAAACAAACCTAACCAGAGGAGCTGAAGCTCTCAGCCAACATAGTTTAGCTTTATAAGGTAAACTACAACTCCTTTCTCCTTCTGCCTCAATTACTGGAATTTATTGGACTTCGATAGTAAAAAGCAGTAAAGTATGGCACAGTAAAGCGAGGCAGGAAGAGAAGCTTCAATTACAACATTTCTTCATCCCTTCTGGACAAATATTCCATGTGTATTAGTTCTAAAATCCCAGTGTCGCTGTGCCTTTCAGCTGAGCAGCACATTAGTGCAGTTTTAAAGGAAATTGTTTCAGTTATTCCCCAAGCAGGAAGTACACACAGAGGGCATAAATTATAAGTCATGTTCTCAGATGTTACTGGTGTTTATTGCAGAAATAACTTTGTGCACATTAAACGCAGCGATAAAAAGGTGCGTTAACAATTGTTTGCTGCTCATTTTTTTATTTTTTATCTCTCAATGTTGCTGTTCAATCATTTGATGGCTTGGTTTCTTTAACTCTGTCATTTTAATTAAGTCCTTATTAGTCTAAAAGTGTTCATATACATTTCATCCTAAGGGTATTGTTAAATCTCCACTTACCATCGAGAGGCAGGGGATTATTCCACTCAGTTGTATGAATTGTTATCATTTTTGGTTTTATTGTCGACCAGGCAAGAGAAAACTAATAGAATGAAGCTGACAAAAAAGAAAAGGCAGCAAATATGGGCGGGCATTCATTCTGGGCTGTTCTCACCTGGCAGGTCAGAGAACAGCAGGATGCATTCATTGAAGCCGTTAGCCAGGAGACGGTCCCTGAGCTGCTGCAATATGGCGACGCCGATGCAGAAAGGGAACGAGGAGTTACCCAGCAGCAGCGTGTCCCAAAGGTGGAAGATTTTGTGCAGAGGGAAAACATCTGCATACAGAAAATAAACAGACACAATAGGAAAATAAAATGTGTTGCAAAATAAATAAATAAGGACATGCACTACAGGATGCTGAAAATTGTTAATGGCAAAATGAAAAATGGAGGATCGGTTTGTATTGAAAAGATGATGATTTATATTTGCATTGAACATTTACTAAACAGACCTGCAAGGAGTAAAACTGGAAGTCCAAGAGACAAAAAAATAAAAATAAATAAATAAACTCAATGTTGGCAAGATTGTCTGGGAGCTAATTTAATGTAGGAGGCAGCTGGGAAAACGTTTTTTAGGTGGGTGGTGTGGTAGAAAAAAAATGACAGGAAGAACATCAGCGGACTGAGGAGCTTTAGGGGGAAAAAAACAACTCTCAGAAGATTATTTCAAACTAAATAAACTGCATCCTGACAACATGTCCCTCTGCAGATATTATTTCAATCACATCACCATCAGTAGCCTTACATGCCCCCTTCCCTCTACTGACATGCAAACACATAATCCAGAGCTGTGCTTCTGTTTATGTCGGCCCGGGGTTTGTTAGGGTCTGAACTCAACAGCGGGCGCGTGTGAAGGCAGAATGTGGTACGAAGGGCTGAGAGAATCCCTCAGAGGGTCTGCAGCACATTAGCAGTCAGCTAAATAGACCGAGGTGTGTGAGTGACAGTCAGCTGGCCTGTGTGTGAGTGGAAGATAGTCCTCCAGCCTTGTATCATCTCAGATTGGGGACATTAGCAGTCAGAAAGAAGGACACACCTGAATACTTTAACTCACAAGATGCTTCAGTGGGAGGCAGAAGGGTAACAAACCATACTCCCCCCCCCCTCCCCGCCCTCTGGAGCGGTCTGTGTGAGAGTGTGTTTGTGTGATTAGGTGCAAAGCACAGAGTTCAGGTAAGATAATTGCATCGAGTGCGCCGAGACCAATGTGGCTCGATTAATGAAAAACAGACCTGCAAGAGGCTCTGGACTGACGAAACCATCTCAATTCTCTGAATGAGTTTCCCGCTTTTATTTGTGTTCTTATTCATATGATTATTATCATATAAATTATATATAAGGTATTATTTATATTTAGGAAAAAAGCAGAATGCAATCATGCAGATGAAAACAGTTCATAACTTTTATAAAACAGAAAAGACTAAAAGAAGTTTGCATGAACATAAATCAACAACTAATCCAGTCTGTGTGCCATGGAACAAAGAACATTTCCAAAAAGGAGATTAGACTTAAACACTTCCTCCAGTTCATCTGATAGTTAAAGTTGTAACCTATTAGTTAATATGTTAGTTGAAGACTAACTATCTCGCCAGCCCCAGAACCTCATTTAATCCATAAAAAAAGTATTCTGAGACAAGTTGGTTCTGTATTCCTTCAGAAGACGTCAGAATATGTGACGTGTTAGTCAATAAAGTAACATCTAGTTTATGAGAAGAAGAGCTGATGCTGTGTGGAGTTTAACTGTGTTTGAGCAACACTTTGCCTCGTCCTCCTGACTAACAGAGAATATCAAATCCTAACTGAAGAAAGGCTTTAAAACAAAGTGAGGAATATTCAATGAATATGTTTGATTAAAAACTACCTTTGTGTGTCTTTTTATCACCAGCGTTGCATGAATGAACATGGGAAAAGACAAAGTCATGTCCTTTTTATTTCTGACATTTTAATCGTTAAAGAAAAGGAGAACATGATATTTACTGTTCTCTATAAACACTGGATTCAGAGGCAGGATGTGATCTAAAGATTTTATTTCATGAAATCCAAAAATATTTTGAAAGAACGGACATACAAAATTAAAAATATATATATATAAATAAAAACTTTGTAGTAACACATGATGCAAATTAAAACTTCTTTTTACCAAAGCACAGCTGACCAACTATTAATGCTGTTTGTGATTTTATGTTGAGATATACTGAATTTATCAAACGTGAAAAAAATGATTGATGAAAATCAAACGGTGTTGGAGAGATGATTAGAATCATCTCTCTTCAGTGTTGATATAGTTAGAAAACCTATTGTCTCTTTTTACTGATGCTCTAAGTCCCACAGTCCTACATGTTTTAGATGCTTCTCTGCTGCAGCACAGCTGATTTGAAACTATGGATGATTAACAGGCTTCTGAAGAACCTGAAGGCATTCTGAAGGTAATTCAGCCACTGAATCAGGTGTGCTGGAGCAGAAAACCAACTAAAACATGGAGGACAGTGGACCTAGAGGACTTGAGGTTTGAGACCCCTGCTCTAAGTGCTGCAGGCATTAAAAACAAAGACAACAAACACTACTTACGTGTAAACATGGTAAGGAACCAGGGAATAGCATAAAGCTGTGAGGAAAAAGAAATGAGAGGAAAGACGGTTAGATAAAGTGGCTATAAGGTGTTATAACAATAGGGTTTTATATTCTGATTTCATAACAACTGAATGTTATCAAATTTCAGACTTTTTATTTGTAGCAACAATGATCGACATTCATCCCTGAAAGACATGGTCAGTTAGGACTTTTCCTGACATGTCTGCCCTCTTGTTGTGGAGACATCTGTTCCTTCTAGTGAGATGCATTTACCAGCAGCTCTCAGAAGATCAGACATATTTCACACTAAATGCACGTCAAAACAGCACAGGACTTCGACAATTGGATGCTTTACCCCATACCAGATATGTATACACAGCATTTATCTAAGTCAACTCTCCAAGCTTCAAGTCAATCTCTGGCCCCCACAGTAATTTACATAAACATGGGTGTTTAAATGTGGGCAAACTTTCCCTTCATAGAGGGACTCTTTGTGTGAGGGTTATGCAAAACTCACATTTTTACCTGCAAAAAAATAAAACAAAATAAAAACAATAATAGTAATATCTAGTGAATTAGGGCCTCAGAATGCAAATACCATCCTTCATCAGATCATAGATTTTAAGTGAAGAGATTTCTGTTTATGTTAGAACAGGTTGCAGCTTTCAACAGATGCTGAAAAACTAAGATATTAATCTTTTGCTCAGAGAACATGAGAACACAAACACATCAGTCAAGTCACGTCTCCTTTTCTTTACTACTCATCCTATGCATTTGAAAAGTAAAGAAAAGAGTATTTCCACCATTAACCAGCTGGCTGCTGTTGCTGCGTTTTTACTCTGAAAGAGGGGAAAGCACAGCTTATCTCACAGTTATTAGGCAGCTAATTGTGAGGGAGCTCATGACTGTATGTTGGACCTCTTGTAAAGCTAGAGAATTGTTTTACTCCCAGCATCCTCCTCAGTCAGCAGCCAGTACAGCCAGATTGTATTAGTGGAGGTGCAAACAGCACACTCTGGAGAGGAGGTGAGGCCAAATTGAAAGTGGCCTGAATTAAACCCACCGGCTACACGTAATTGGAGTCACTGCTGGTTGCATTTACTAGAAAAGAGACTATGAATGTTTGAATATTTTATAAGATCACTCACAGGTTTCATATGCTTGCACATCGGCCAGTGGAAAATGTCAAATAGTTAGGGATGCACATAAGCAGTGTGCAGGAGTGCCCAAAAGAATAGTTCCTCCTGCCACTTCACTCGTTTGCACGCCAGCGTTATGTCTACCATCTATAATAGTATTGATAAAGCAGCCCGTGATCACACACTGAGCTAGGTGGCTTGCATTACGTTTCACTGTCACTTCTTGTTTGCGGTGCAACGGTGCCCTCATACGGCAATGGGAGCTTAGCTACACACACAGAAACAACCCCCACCCCCCACAAAATCTAATATTTGGGATTGTTTTAGGCTGACAAATTTATAAACTGAAGTTTACTAATGAAAATAGGACTTTCATAGTGTCTAATTACTTGCAATCAAAGCCAGCATTATCCTGAGCTAATCATAAAAACTAAACTTTGAAAGGCAAGTCAGACTACACTATAGAAGCAAATAACCAATCTGCTGTCTTCTTTTCACTTCTAAACATCAGAAAAACTTCAGAGAGGCTAACTTAGAATAAAGCATAAAGTCCAACAACTGTGTGCCACAGACTCCACTTTGTCTTCGAGTGACGTCTCAAAGGTCGCTCCACAGATGACATACATTCATCAGCGCTCACAACTGAAACCACGAATGGGCAGCGCAGGCTTTAACCTTGTAACTGAGCAGAGCCAAGTGAAAAAAGGGCAGCAGGAAGTGGCACACAGTAAAGGAAACAAGAAGTCATTAAGTGTGCCTGGCAGATATCAGCTGCTGTATAAATTATCTTGCAGACTTTAGGGAGAACTTGACCGTGACCACAAATTCTAGAACAAGGGGTTGTAGAACAAAAAAGTGTCGCTGACAATGAAATGCACGCACAGAAATCTATGGATGGTCGTTTTTCTTTGCCCCCTGGCAAAAAGCCAGGACATAAGAAAAAAAAATTTACTGTCTTTGAATTCACTTTAAAGTTAAACTTGCAGAAAAAGACAAACGCTGCCCTGCTGCTCGTCTTTCAGGACACTTTCATCCTCGGTCACTTACGTCTGGGATGAAGCCGATCTCATTTAGATGGTTGCTCAACTCTGGGTCATGAAAAGCAATCATTTGGGAGAAAACGGTCAAGTATTCTGAAACAAAGAAGGGGGAGTATAGGTCAAAAAACAAAACATGTAAAGTTCAAATTATCTGAATAAAGTCAAATGAAGGAATCTGGATCTTTATCAGTTTGAAGAACCGGGGAAATTCAAAGAATTGACAATGCTCCTCGAATGAGAGGTAAAACATCTTCAAGGAAACAAAGAGGATCAGTTGCCTTCATTTGAAGCCATTAGGATAACATGACCTGGATGACTGAGAACATTCACCAGCATGAAGTTCAAATAAAAAAACAATCTTGCCAAAAAAAAAAAAGTTTTTAACCACCTAAAAACAATTAAAGATCTATCATTGTAGCTCTTTTGGTGAAGTACTGAATATAAAATTACAACATGACACCGAGTTGTAGCCATCTGTGTGTTTGCTAATGGTTATTAGCCGTGGTGGCCATCTTGGATGATTTGACACCAGATGTTCATCAGTAATACAACTATTAAAGACTTTTTCAGAGTTTCATTAAAATCTGTTTAATGGTTTATTATTGGCTCATTTGCTAACAGATAAGCATGGATTACTCCACCAGTCAGTGAATTAAGAGTTCACACAATAGATGATGTTTGGGGTGGGTATTAAGGAAACTATCAGCTGCTAAAAAAACAAACTTTAATCAAGTCTAATTGTTCCACTCTGATGATCTATAGTGAAACTTAAAAACTAACTCATTAACCTTCACTAAGCCTCCCTTCTTCACACTAAACATGGACAAAAAAGCTCTGAACACACGAGTACATCAGCTACCTCCACAGGGCATTTAGTCGTGGAAACATATGATGATAGTCGCACTCCCAACGGGGTTCAAGAGGTGCACAGTGCAGCTGTTTATCAGTCACACAGAAATTGATTGTGACATTTTTCTGCGGGCATTTGCAGTTTCATTTGTTTCTCTATCTCTAAATGATGTGGCTCAGCTGCAAACTCCATTAAGACAGACTGAAATTAGTTTTTCACACCTTAGGAGCAGCATCGAGCCAAAATTTAATCAGCATTAAGCTGACAGCTGGATGCTCGGTGGCAGCCGATGATAATTTGTTTTTGAACCTAAAGTCTCTGACCGCGTTTAATGGCTGTTGCTCAACGTTCAGCCGCTATAGGAGCTTAAAAACGATGGCTGGCTACAGTGGGTGCAGGTAAGGTGATGCTCTGTCAAACTTAAAATACAATCAACAGAAAAATAAAATGTGAATCGAGATGATTCCCAGTCAGTTATCCTTGCGTGACTCACCTTGGATGACATGAGAGTTGTCCTTCAGGAAAAAGTTGTACAAGTACTTGGGGATGAATGCAGACATGCAGGCGTATGCCAAAGCTGTATGAATCAAAAAGATAAATAAATCCATCTGAAATGACTGGATAGTAAAAATCTGCTCAAAATTATTATTTCTTACCCTCATTATTAAAGTTCAAATACAGGAATGGTGCACAAAGTGAGTCCAAACCTGAAACGGAGAAAAAGAAAATCCATTTTTAGGTGAAAATGATAAACCTGAGGTTAAAAGACGGCGATTCCTAAATGAAACACCACCACCACCACCTAGTGTCCAGTTACGTATGGTACAAGAGACAGAAGAGAAGTGGGATGGTGAAAGACTGATGGGGACTGACTGACCCTGCCAGTAAACCAGGTCAGGGTGGGAGACCACCCAGGCTTTCAGCACACGCCTGAACTTAATGTGGCCGTCAGGGGACGACAGCAGCTCATCATACTGGTGACAGCGTGGGATGTCCACCTCGATCTGTGCAGAAAACCCCCCCACCATGACTGCATGATGAAAAAATATTACATCAAAATAATCCACAATGCCAGTCGTTAAACTCTACCTGTCTGTCTGTTGGAATGGGGGTATCCTTATCTATGCTGTCATACTTAGCTTGAATGTCACCCTGAGAGAAAAAGAAACAATAGATGAGCCAAGAAGCACTGTTAAATTCATTTTAAATATGTTGTTTTTAGTACCTCAACGCCGAGCAGCGCAGCCCACGCCAGTCCTCTAACAAGAGGAGGAATATCCACTCTGGCCTCCTTCCACACCAGATTCTTCTTGTATGGATAGGCCTAAAAACAAAACACCAAACACATTTCAACTAACATGATCCTAATAGCATTCCACATGAAGAAACTCCAGGCTCCGACACCTGTGGGAACTCCTGACTGGGAATTACACGCTTTTATGTGCTCCACCAGTGTGTGTGTGTGGGACTTAAAGCTCCTGATACACACACATTTGTATGCAGCCCTGACCTTGAGCAGCCTGTCAAAGAGGATGATGCGGATGAGCTGGTACTCTGTGTCCCTCTCGCGGATGATGAGTGGCAGCGTGACGGCGGCCGACAGCTCGTTGCTGCTGTTGGACTGTGGCAAACTCGACTGTCTGGAGGAGGAAGAAGGGAAAAGGGATGCGACATTAGTCATGCCCCCCCAAAAAATATGACAAGGTGATGTGAAAAATAGTGACAGGAGGAAGGCAGCAGGTTGAGGATGGAAAGGCCTTACTCATCTTCCAGGAGAGGGAAATAAGCTTCTCCAGCTACATCCTTCAGTCTCTGAAAAATAAACAAGCAGTTATCTCTAAGTTTCTAGACTGTTTGCAATTTGGTGCAGCAAAATATCCACTCTACATATGTACACAGGTCAATCGTGATTAATATTGTTTCGGCAAAAGCAGGTTTTTATTTCCAACCTTTATTTTACGAGGTGACATGTTTGAGAACCAGTTACAAATATGACCTGGCAGAGAGGCCTCAGTAGGTAGAACAAAAACATGAATACATATGAATATATAAGAATAAATAAAATCATGATAAACTGGATAAAAGGCACCTTTTATTAGAAGAACTGAATCAGTAAGTACAACTTAGGTTAAACTTTTTTAAGCAAATTTTTAACTGGATAATTTTACTAGTAAATGAGACGTCACAGCAGAGAAAATATCCGACTCCAGATAGTGAGAAAACATATTTATACTCAGGGGTGTGCATAACTGGTCCTGCCAGTACGCATGCGCATCAGACATCATGTATGCGTACCAGAACCTACTGCCCTAATGCGCCTTTGTGGACTGGCGCTTTCGCAGTCACGATGCCTGCAATTTGACGAGCTTCACATCCTGTTGCGGCGCAGCAAATGAGTGCTCACATGGTCTCTGAAGCTAGTAGACACACACACGCAATACCTCCGACACACACACACTCAAAGCACCTCTGACATGCTCGCAGCACCTCTAGCAGGACTCCATTGAAAAATAGATTTATGAATCTCAATGGGACATTTCCTGCATAAATAAAGGTTAATAAATAAATAAATACATAGGCGCGCATCACATATGCTCAGCACCAGCAACACACACCGCCGGCAGCTTATCAGAGAGGTGGTGCATACCAGACACCAGCGCCAGGTTCTCCCTAGAGTATCTCCACGGAAAAATTGTGTGCACCCCTGCTTAATCAGAGCTTGAAAGTACACACAAATACATCAGTCTTGTCAGAACACTATCAGAAGAACGTACAGTTCATCTAAACTGGAACAATAAATCGGAGGAAACTGCAGCTGAACCTGGGATGATAATATGACTCAACATGTATGATCTGTTCTACTTAGAGAAGATGTGTCACTTAATCCTTCACTTGTAAATTAATGAACAAAATCAAATAGACGCTTCTCAAAAAACACTTGGAAACACTTCATCTAATGTAAAAGCTGTCAAAAATACAACATAGTCTCTATACAGGGCGCTGGTGTCCATCTCCCATGGACATTAGATAATAGGAAGAGTTTAATCTGGACAGGTTGTTAGTCCATCACAGGGTCACAAACATCCATTTACACACACACACAATTCAAATGACTGAAGTTATACACTATAAAAACATTGCGTCTACTTACTACAGTTTTGTAGTTATGCATTTGGATTTTTTTTTACATCTAATTGATCAGTTTATCTTACATTTCTAAGTTGGCAGAGGGACAAAGTCACTGTGGTGTCATCGAGCAAGAAGCTTCGATCCCGGCCCTGACCGAAAGACTCCCCGTCCTCCAAGACAAAACTAAAAGCAAAAAGTACATAGAAATACAAAATATTAACAAAAAAAAGAAAAAAACGGATCATAAAATGAGGATTTGTGTGTGTTGTTGGTGGTGTGTGATCTACTTGGGCAATGTGCAGATTGGAGGTTTGGACAGGATAATTTCCTTATTGGTTAGCTCCTTCTCCAGGTCTCCACCAGCAAGACACCACAGATGGTACACCTCATCTATACCCCGCTCAGACAAGTAGTCCTCATCGTCATCTGACACCACACACAGAGGAAACCATAAAAACATCGCCCAGCAGCTACAGCATGACGTCTTATCAGCAACATAAGTGAAGAATTTACAACATCTAAATACTTGTCAGTGACTTCAGCTGGCCCACAAGAAATAAAAGACTGGAATAAATATTTTCCCAAACTAATGCTCATGAAACAAAATGATAAGCACAAAAAAAACAAAGATCTGCACAAAAAAAGAAGAGAAAACATTTTTTACTTATGTAAAAACTATTTTATTTTTATAGACTTTTTTATTCTAGACCGTCTTATTTAGAATAGGTCATCAATTTTAGCTCAAAACAATTCAAATCAGAGAAAGTTTTGAAAGTGGAAACAAGAAGAAAACGTGCAGGAATTAGATAAAGGTGTGGCGATGAAGCCTTGACGATGAAGATCATTTAGTTTTTGTTAAGAATTTTAAAAAAACACCAATCAGAAGTATTTAGTTCATAATGTTAATATTCATGCAGGTACTTGATTAAAATGACTTCAGGATAATCAGGTTGAAAAACGTTTTTGGTCAAATTTTGAATTCAGGATAAAGAAGATTTTGACATGTCAGTGGGTGTGACTGCATGTTTATTTGAGACCTTTACAAAGATCACTGATGTCATCTGGGAGCTCCAGGTTGGCGCAGCGGAGAGAAGAGGAGAACAAGCTGACGGGCTTCTGGAAAAGTGGGTAGAGGCAGGAAATGCCACTGAACACGGGGTCTCCCAGCAGCTCTGCAGGGGTTGGCCTGGAGGACAAAATCATAAGGCTCATAATGAGAAAAAATAATAAAATAAAACATGAAATGTGCCTGTGGGCTGTTATGTCGAAAAATGTGTTCGGCACATTGGTGAGCATTCGCTTTAATTCATATCCTGCTAAACGGATTCATATTTAGGCCAAAGACGGTGGAAAAAACCCAACTATATTTACCTTTTAGATGGAAAAAATGTCAAACATTTCCTTAATAATTCCAGAACATTCTCAGGCAGCTCCTGTAAAGATCACATTCATTATAAATATATTTTAACTGCTTCTCCAAAATAAATCAATTTCAAAATCATTATTTTTCAAGCTTTCAATAATTGAACAGAGTGAAGAAATGTTCATTTAAATTTAGATGTTTGTAACTAAAGAGATGTTTTTGTTTTTATTAATGAAGCAGGCTGCTTTAACTAAAAAAGGTCAGAAAGAATACAGAATGGAAACATCTCAAGATATTCAGTAAAACACACATTTACTTATTTCATTACTACTCAAATAAATAGATACACTTTATTAATCCCTTGCAGAAAATTAGTTTGTTATAAGGATAAAAATAAATTTAGCAAGAAATTAAACAAAAAAACTAAACTACATTTGTGTCAAGTAGATATTTTCCTAAAATATAAGAATAACCATGATTAAAATCCTCAAAATTATTTATCTGCCTTAAAATAATAAGAGATTTTTATATGATTATTTGAATTTTTGTTCTATACAGTAGGTCTTACTATTTTTTATTTACTGCTCTAGCCATAATGTGACTAAGTGATAATAAATGTACCTTAATGATTTCCAAACAGCCATGTTCCTCAGCCAGAACTGTGACGATGTCATCCATACAACCTGACGACGGCAGACAACAATCACACCTTCACAATCACAACACATGAGTTCTGCTCGACTCTTACAATAATCCCTCTCACTCACCCAGGGTTAAAATGAATTTCAGCTTCTCACTTATTTCTATATTCTGCAGGAGTCGTCGCCCCTGAAATCAATTCACAAAAATAAGAGTTTAAGGTCAAATGTGTTTTCATACAGTGAGAATTCAGGGGAAAAAACAACAACTTGAAATAAATGTTGAATAAATGTATGAGGATCTTTATGAGGGATCTTACTGCACACAATTCAAAGAGTAAGATTCCAAGAGACCAGATGTCGGTCTTCGGTCCCGAGGGCAGAGGAGCTTCGTGGTGTGATGGATCACTGGGGTGAAAGGAGCCCAGAGCAATCACCTCAGGAGCAAGGTATGATGGGTAGCTGGGGTCAAAATGGCAGAACAGATAAAGATATCATCATAACACTTCTTATAGTTTGGTTTTTTTAAAAACAGAGATATACAAACAAACCCATGACCCTTAAAATCAATTAACTGATAAATAATGACAAAAGGACCTACCCAATGGGAAAATTCACATCTGCCCCGTGATCAGTCATGTGATAAAAGCCAAACTTTGCCAGCTTGACATTTCCCTTAAATGACAAAATGACAGCTTTATTTCAATACTTGTTTAACTTTTATCTCTATTCCTAAAGAAATGTGGTGGAATGACATGTAAAATGATGTAATGGTTAAAAAAAAACAGTTTTGAGAAATCACCTGTCCACCCCAATGGAGGACATGTCTAACCTCCCAGCAGGTCAGTGATGCTTTCTGATTCGTCCACTGATGATAAAAATTTACGTTGCATGGTTTATTTCTCCTTCAAATTTTCATAAAAGAATTAAAACTTGCATTAAGGGCTGCAGTGACCCTGTGTGACCACTGGGATTTCAGTGATTTACAAACAATTGTGTCAGATTTCAATGGTTTTTGTTTTTCTCTGCATAGAATCACAAATAAAAAGCCATTCAGCACAACTCAGCTTGTGTAGAAAGTACATTTTGTCAGCTTTTGAGTGTTTAATTATATTATGTATCATAGATGCAGAAACTCCTAAATTATCAGCAATTTTACATGGAGAAAATGGGGGCTGATAGTAAAGTAACATATTCATAGATTAACAGCAGAATTTTGCCAAATTTGTCTCATAAAAAAAATTTTATCAATAAATATGAGTTCTGAATGGAAAAGTCATTTTAATGGTTTACAAATAAATTGAACTTCTTTTTTTTTTAAATAAAATATAAATCAAAAACTTGTACAGTTTTTAAATGTTGTGTCTAGTACCGTAATACATGCTGTTTGGTACCAATTTTAACTATCTTTAGAGTTTAAATTTTAATCAATACGACTGTTGTTATGTCTTCTAATTAATGCCATGTGTTCATAATAAATACTGAGGTCAGTGACGCTAAACAGACCTAAATCTGACAGAGAGCATACCTTACAGTCCAGGAGCACATTGTGTGCGCTGAGGGCTCTGTGCACCAAACCATGTTTGTTCATAAACTCCAGACCTTCAAGAACCTCGTAGGCTATCTGGAGAACCTTCTCTGGGCTGAAAGAATGCCAAACCTTTGTGAGAGAAATGCTGTGACTGTCCAAAATAAAGGAAATGTAGATTAATTTGTAATGATGCATTTTAATTAAGCTAAAAATGCAGCCAGTAGATGACAAGATTAATGCATACTAGAAGCATTTACTTTGCCCAACATGTAAAGACCTATATCTTTATTTACAGAACTACAGCAACAAGTTTAAATAGAACTACTCACCACTGACAGTGATAAAAAGCTGCAGAGTACTTAATGAGGATGTGAAATCATAGCATTACCTTGTTGTTTGTCCTTGTTTGAAATCACCTACGTTTTTTGCATAATGTTCAGCAACAACGATCAGTCGTTCTACGGAACAAGAATGATAAAAACAAAGACAGATTGGTATTTTTAGGCTGTTTATGCATCAATAACCTGTATGCATGTGTTTGACAATATAACTCCTCCTAATCCAAATTTGAAATGTCACTGTATGGTAGTTGCTGAGCATTTTCCATAAACCAAACTATTTCTAAACAACACAAAAGTAGTTTAAAAAGTGGAAAATAAACTGTCGTACCATGCTTTCCTCTGGAAATGTCCACATATTGGCAGAGTCTGGGGTGAGTGATGGTCTTCAGGATCTGGAAACGTCCCAGGATTTTAATGGAATTTGGAGTGAGAGGAAGGCCATTGCTGCCACAAACATCATGAGGGAGAGCTGAGGCAAAGAAGGTAAAGGCCCCAAGTTGGGCATCTTTCAGGGGCCTCATTACGTCACTGGTTTAAAACAGACACTGGAAAATTGTAAAAAGTTAATGAAAATATCATTTTGCCAACACCTTGGTGCATTAACAGACATACCATTTATGTTTAAATTGGGAGGCTTTAAGCAATGCCTATCAGAAGAGCTATGACATTGCCAACATTACAACACTTTTATGGCCATTTACAATAAGATTACAGACATTTCGAAAGTAAAAACAGTGCGTGTGCAATGATGCTCGAGTTAAAACAAGTGTATGGTACCAAACAACAAACACAGCTTCCTCTTTCATTCCACATAATAAGCTGATAATGTAACGCGCCTTACCTCAAATGGTGTGTCTTCTCACGATTAATAAGAAGGTTGTAGGTTCATGTCTAAAAAAATCCTCATTGGAAATAATAGTAGGCTTTTGAAATGAATTATTTTTCTGCTTCTGCGATTTGATGGGAACAGCTGAGTGAACGTGATCAGTGACGTTGTAATTGTGCGACAAAGCCGTGACAGCTTTTTCTAAAAGCTAAATAAAAAAGGTTACCGTTCCTAAAAATAAAACCATCTTCATATAAAAACTTATTTGTGTTTTTTTATTTTGCTTTTTTGTGGATTTCATTGGCAAACTCGACAAAATTATAATTAGGCATTATCTTTTGACTACTTTACTTCGAGATAAAGTGCTCGATCTATATGTCATGCGGATTTTGTGGCTGAACGCTAAACTGTAAAACCAACGTCTTATCCGGATACTATAATAGTCTAACTACTGGGACCTCAGTCAGCCTATCTGCGGCTAGCCGCTAGCTGCCTGGGGCTAGCACAGCACAGCACCCAGCACCTGTCAATCTCTGCTCTCCCTGAAACAACGTGTTGGTGGTTTGGTAGTTCATGTAAGTTTAAAGAAGCTTTAATATGTATTATAATGCTGATACTAAATTTTGTTGTTTATTAAGAAGTTAGTAACGTTCTACTAAGTGGTAGTGATAAAAATCAAGCTAAAAGTCAGTGTTTTCCCTGATTAGGAAAAGCAAACGGATAGCTTACAGCTTTACATGATGCAACCTTGACTAATTTATCATAAATAGCAAAGCTTCCCGGGGTGTACAGATATTTTTTTATATATAACAGCATAAGACACTTTTTCCGTGAACGGTTTTAAAGATACATCATTGCAAGGGTCATCACCGAACTGATTTAATGTGGCTTATAACAATGACAAAGATTATGTTCATATGTATTTGCTGCAAATTTGCTGGCAGGTAACCTGAGAGTGAAACATTCCACCTTGCTATATTTAGCTAATGTTGACAGAATATTCTTGGCACCTTAATCTGGTTGGGATATTTTTTATTTTTATCTTTTACATTTATCCTATTTTCACAGAATATGTGGCACTTTAAAACACAGGCTGTGCGTGTGTGATTGTTTATTTTAGATCATTTGTTATCTATTCTTCTACCTCTGATATTAAGAGCTGTGCACTGGAAGTTTTGTTGTATTCTTGTACAATGATGACAAGTAAAAGGAACCTTGAATCTTGATGTGATATGAAAAATACTCATTTAGTGTAAGTTTTTATTTTTATATTAATGTACAGTACATTTTAACAATTGTTTGCATTTGTTATAAATGTGGTAAACATTTCCTTCAGCTTGGTCTTGACAAAAATATAATTTACTAAAAATCTTGAAATGTTTACACACAAAATGCAGAAATATGCATCAAGAAATTTGCAATTAGTAAAGCAGATCATTATACTGAAACCTAAGTTATATGGGCTGCTTGTTTTTCCTTTATAATGACTGAAGGTGAAGAAGACGCAGAGAAACCAGATTTGAATGTCTTTGTGAGTTTAATTCTTTTTTTTTTTTCCTCAAAGCAACAGTATTCACCCTTTCTGTGACAAAAATTATTTGTGTTTCTTTAGATAACTGGTATCGTTTAAAATACTAATGCTGTCAGGACATTTCTTGCCAAAGCATCTTATTGAAACAAATTTGACCAGACAGCCTGTAAATGTAACGTTTTAGCATATAGCGCTACATTTAAAATTCTTCAAGTTTGAGTTTTTCAAATGTTTAGTGTTTATAAGTAAATTACAAAACTTTTATTTCAACAGAATGCAAAGTTTACCTTTTAATTTGATCAAAAGCAGATCATTAAACTAGCCATCTCGTACTTTTTAACTAAAACATGTAGGACCTGCTGCTGCCTTCAGGTGGTGCTGGCACACTGTACTTTCTCTTTATGCACACTGATCTGCTTGGAAGACAGTCAGTCAGGTAAATGCTTCAATACATATTGTGTGAATTAACCACAAATCAAGGAAATTCAAAAACAACCCAATGAAGCAAAATGTGACAGGTTTATGTATTTGGTTGTACATTTATGTCTTCAGTTTAAAATTAATGTTGACATACACTAATGTTTAATAAAATATGAGCCTAAAAGAATAGAATCCCCCCCCACTCAACCAGTGACAGTAACTTAGGTTTTAAACTAGACACTAAATCAAAGTTATGGTCATTTTTAATCCAGTGATGACAAGTTGTTCAGACTGGCGTAAAGCTGTGCACCCTTGGTTTACATTAATGGTGCATTTAGTCATGTCCTATTGAAACATGGTCATACCATGTCTTTATGCTCCAGAACATGCCTCGTCCTCGTGACCCGTTTATCTGCGGTTGTCAGAGTGAGATCAGCATTTTTGCGAGTCGCTTTTGTTATTACTCCACCACAAGTGCTTTTAAAATCAGTTCAGTTTATTAAAAAGCAATGCTTTGATCCTTGATTTTATCAACTCCAGCTCTATTGTGTTTCTAATTTCCTCATTCCCCAACGTTTTGTTCTCATCTTCAGCCAGCTTTTGTTTTTCAGCGCCTCCCTGTAATATGTTTAAAAAGTTCTTTTTTCCTCTCTCCATGCCTCAGCCTTGTAAAAATCCCTTTTTCTCTCTTTTTTTTTCAAGATTAGCTGAGTGTAATATTATACAGGAACATTAGATTTAAAGACCCATCCAGCTATGGATAAAGTATCCACTTAATACAGAGAAGGACAAATATAATTCAAGACTTTTACGAGGTCCGTAAATGCCAAAATGCAGCTGAAACTTTCAAGTTTTCCTGGACTCAAAGTTCTCATCTATTTTCATATTCTTTTTTAATATGAATGGGAGTTTCTCTCTTTCTGTGTTTCTTGTGATCATTAGTCAAATGTATTTATCTTTTAATAACTAGCCAAAGTAATAACATTAAGCTTGCATCTGCTTATAACATAATGAAACCGAGCAGTCAGCTCCTTATTGCAGTATTGAATATATAACGTTACACTGCTTCAGCTTTATGTCGAGATATGTTACACAACAACAGTTCCCCCTAGGATGCCTCCAGTCCCACACAGTGGACCCATAACACCAGTATTGTGGAATTATAGTGTTCCTTCTGTTTTTGTTGAGACTACATGAGACTAGTTGACTGAACTCTGTGGTCTCTGGGAGGCTGTAGTTTGTGGTGAAAATGGACAGGGATACAGACTTATTTACTCAAATATATCTTTGACTTTAAACCCCAGAAAACATGTGAAAAGTTCATTTGAAGCAGAAGATAAGGCATCTTCACTGTGTTGATTAATATTACAATCCAAAGCACCTTTTTTCTGTTAAAATACTCCTATTCGATCTAGATATTTGCACTGCTAAATGTCTTTTTTGTTTTGTTTGTTGTTCTGTTAGGTTTTTAGCTCGCTCAGTGGTCAGAATGTCGAGCCACAATCCTTTGCTGAGGCTGGAGCAGCGAGCGGCTGAGGCTGACCAGCTCATCGAGTACCTCAAACAGCAAGTCCAGCTGCTAAAGGAGAAAGCCGGTAAGATGCATATACACACACTGAGAGTCTGCTGATGAGATCACATTTAGATCTATAGCATCTGAACTGGACCAGATGGTATATTTTGTAGTAAACTTATAGTGACTTCTTTTAGAGTACAACACAGCTGTTTTAAGTAGCACTCACAGAAAGTAAAAGTGTATTTCCATGCTGTTTGGTGACACAGATTGTCTTTGTTGCAGTTGTCCAGGCCAGTGTCAGGGAGGAGAAGAAACTCATGGTGGAGAATGCCAAATTAAAGAACGACATCGAGGAACTGAAAAAACAGCTGCTGGAAAAAGAAAAAAGGAGAGGAGGTGCGTTGGGTTCTGTTCCCTGCTCGACCTCTGTTCCAGATTTATACAGACCGTGATAGTGTTGCTGTTTTTGTCCATTATAAAACCAGCCTGTTTGGTCTGTCCTGCGTTTAGTAGCATCTTTTATATTCTCGTCTCAGTCCATTAAAACCAGCTTTTGTTTTTACTTTAAATGACCCTCGTGCTCGGAGAATCCCCATTAGGCTGGCGGGGACACCATGTGCATTCGTTATTGTGACTCAGACGTTGCTGTTCAGGGGCGAACAGCTCAGATCATTTAATGTTTTCCAGAACGGAGTAGCAGTAATAAACGGGGCCTGGAGGAAATGCGTCCGGTTTTAACCTCGCTCTGATTGGAAAGCTGTAGAAATGTGTCCCAATACAGCTTATGTTTATGCAGGCTCAACTAAACCCAATCAAACAAAGATAAATATGAACAAATATAAACTATAATAGGAAAAGGGTATCTTAGCAAATATCTACAATAAAAATAAGACCACTGAAGATGCTATCTGATTTATGTTTTTGTCTAATTGTGTTGCTTGGACGAGCAACAGTTCCAGTCCTCAGAAATTACAGCTTGATCAACAACAAATACTCAGCCCGAGTGGCTATTTTTGGCCACTTGTGTTCATAATTTGCCATTTTACAAAGTAATCATCCATCATATCGTGAGTGAAAGCTTTATTTACAACTACTGCAAAAAGTTGGCCTTTATTTGAATCAAGGGATTTATGCTTGGAGCTTATTTCTGATCTCTTCTGATTTATTAGTAAAGCGGTCTATTATGAGGTCTGGTTTTAATTCACTGCCTTGTTAAAGTTATTGCATTACAGTGGAGGCTCAAACGCAACAGTTCCTCTGACAGTTTCAGAGGGAAAGATCTCCAACTTTCTTAGTGGACGCAAACCCTTTAAAGCTTTTAATGTGAAGTATTTACAACCAAAGGACAACAAAGTAAAAAGGATTCAAATGATGATATATAATAGACTGCATTATTGTTGTTGCAGATGGCATCTTGTTATCTTTCCTGTGTTTTGAGATGTGTTTACATTTGTTTGCATCCATCACTTCCTTCAAATTTGAACTCTTTTATGTTTTTTCATATTTCATAATGTGTGCAGTTTAACTTTGATTGTATTATATGCAGTAATGTTTAGGAGAAAAGGTTTGTGTTAATTGGAAATAAAAAGTGTGTTTGATGGGAATGTTAGAAGTTTATAATGTTATTGCCTGCAGTTTTAAAGTAAACTGTAAAGGTTCTGGTCTCAGGTCTTAACATAGAATTAAGGTAATTAAAAGACGATGGTGTGCCTGCAGACCGATGTTTGTCAGACACAAGCTCTAGTTTTTGTAGGGATTCAAACATCGGGCGCCTTAAATGAGGGGTCATTTGTCTCGAAAGGCTTATTGTAGAACATTGTTCTCTGCTTTATGGCTCCATTTCCTCTTTTCCATCAACTCGGGCACTGTGTCATTTAGCCATCCAAACTGTTTGCATCAGGGGAGCAGTCCTCCCACTGGGTGTGTAAATAAAGCTCCCTCTGTATCATTTTGTTGTGTTACGGTGGCGCAACCACCTCTGCATGTGAGAAGGGACAACAAAGGAGTGGTGTGTTAAATGTTCTCTGTTGTGCAGCAGTGGAGCTCTGCTCTTATTTGACCTTTAATTCACACTGAAGTTGGAATTTAAGGAGTATGTGCAAATGTCAGATGGAAGGTGTCATTTTCAGTGTGCTTTTTTTTTTAACTAACATGCCGTTTTTGTTTTTCCTGTAGTGCAGGATGTCGCCATGCCATCAGGTGACACTAGTGTTGACTTCTTTGCAAAGCCCACCCCTCCCAAACCTTCTGATGCACCACCCTCTGCTTCAACTCCTCCTGCTGCTGCTGCAGATGTGCAGAGCAAAGATGAGCCCAAAAAGAAGAAGCAAGAGAAAAAAGGTACATAAGAATGTGTAAAATAATTCAGGATATTGTTTTGAGCAGTGGTCCCAAACCTCTTTTACATCGTGGACCCGTTTCAAAATAGACTTTTTCACAGACCAGTGGGGTTAATGATGCACATAAAAAAATAATGTAATTGTTATGCACTTTATTCCTATTAGTCATTTTTATTTATTTTTCAAAATAAAATACCCTGCAGACAAAGTTTATTAATAGTGAAATGTTTGGTTTTTATCACATACTGGCATTTTTAGAAATAATTGCAGCAAATGGCCAATATATAACAATATATATTTTTTGTTTTTGGCTCACAACTGTATCCATTTGTTATTCATAGAGAATCTTAAAATAGAAGAAATTTAGGTAAATACAGTAGGGAGCTGGTAAAACCAAATAGTAGGGTAAGCCTCGCTGTTTTCTGCCTATCTCGGTCTTTGCCTGTGGGGGCAGCATCTCCAGTAGAGAAGTGCAGACTGTCCTCACCTCAGCCTCCTTTACCAGCTCATCCAATGGGACACCAAGGTGTTCCCAGGCCAGCCTAACAAAATAATCCTTCCAGTGTGTCCTGGGTGGGCCCAACGGGCCTCCTGCCAGCAGGACATTCCTGAAACGCCTCCCCAGGGCGACGTCCAGGAGGCATCTTGATCAGATGCCCAAACCACTTCATCAGGAACAGGTACAACTTATTGCCGGCTACACAAACCAGACTCACACTCCTGTGGTACAGAGACCGAATGGGCCTTAACAAATGAGTTCCCCCCCCACAGGGTGCCTCTTTTCCAATCACTATCTTACCATGGTGGAGGAGTTTGAATGCCCTAATTATCCTGGGAACTATGGAAAGCAAACCTTACATGCACCTTCACAGATTTTTGAAAAGCTTAAAGCCTTACCACTTTTCTGGCAGATAAAGAAACCAAAATCATTTTAATTATTTATTATGAACACGCAAGCCCTTTTTTTTTTTTTTTTTACTGTAGATCAAACAAATAATGCAAAAATAAACAATATTAAATCAAAAGAAAGCAAGAAATAACTAAATTTCATTCACATATCTGAAAAGAGATGGGGGGGAAAAAAGTAACAACTTATTTAATAGATAAGATCTGTGCAGTCAGTGCTTCTCAGAGCAGCAATGGTCTCTCATCAGTGTTAAAATGTTCACACGTTTAAATCTACAAGGTGCAGCTGCTCATCTCAGGTGTGGATGAAACTGTGGTGTGATAACTCCGAGGTCAGAGGAGGGCGTTGGTGTGCAGCATCGGGTCTGAAGGAGTCCACTGTGGTGTGTGTGTGTCAGAATGAGTGTGGAAGCACTTTGTGGTGAGCAAAGTTCCAACAACCCTTAGAATAATTTTTTTGAAAAGGAAACCTTGTGCTACATTAGACTTTGCTGTAATGAACTTGTCAGATGTTTTTAATGTCCTCCCTCAATACTTTGAAGGTTATTTAGTCAAACTATGTACTGGGAGGATGTAAAGTAATTGTCCTCTTTTTTATTTGGATTTTTCTTGACCACATGAATCACAGGCCACCCTAAGGCCAGTTATAGTCTTGTTTTGTGTTCTGTCGTGGGAGGAAATTAAAATGTGATTTCTTCTAAATGTTCTGCATTGTTTCTAGTGCTTATCAATATTTTTGCTTTTCAACATCATTTATGTTGATTTGTTCATCCTCCCTTTTTTATGGTTCTGACTGCACGAAATGGGGAGAAAAACCCCCACCATGTCTGCCTTGTAATGTCTGAACTTACTGGTTTTTGTTCATGATGTGTTTACGTAATGGATCCTAATCTCTCTTCTATGTTTTTCTTTAATAACAGGAGGTGAAAAAGCAGACAAGAAGCAGGCAGCACCAAGCCAAGAGGAAGCCAAGGTGGACGTCTCTCGTCTGGACTTGCGTGTCGGTCGTATAATCACAGCCGAGAAGCATCCAGATGCCGACAGCCTGTATGTGGAGCAGGTTGACGTGGGGGAGGCTGCTCCCAGGACAGTGGTCAGTGGACTGGTCAAACACATCCCTCTAGAGCAGGTACGCAGATTTTAAATATTGATGATGGGAGTCTATGCAGGCAATTTGTCAACTGAATAAACGACGACTTCACAAGAAGCGTAAACGATACATCAGCTTTTTTGGTTTTCAGTGACAGAATCACCAAAGACAGCCTCATTTCGTGCTCTGTGGCTGGAGTTAAAGGCTGAACTGCTGCTACTTTGTGTCATTATCAGTTTTTAAATCTCAGTGTCAATAAATCCACCATTAAATTCCAATTGGGTATCGGGTTAACTGTTTTAGATACATGACTTATCAATCTGTCAAGAGAACAAGGCTGAAAAGTGTGAGGACTGGTTTTATGTCAGCACTTCTGAGTGTGAATAAATTGCACAGTTTAGGAAGACGAGTCTTGGACATGATAATAATAGAGGAGCTACCAAAAAAAAAACCACATCATTAAAATCTTGTGGAAAGCAACATGATGTATTTTAGTCATGCAACAGTTGCTCAGATAAAGATAGAAAAAGGTATGATTGTTTTTCTTAGATGTTGCAGATTAAATATGTAAAGATTTTTTTTCTTTACTTTAAAGTAAATACCTTTGGTCTGTTTAACTGTCGGTAGATCACAGAGGTTTTAGAGCCTGAAAGTCAAATAGTTTTTGAAATGAGAAACTTTACAAAAGTGAATCAAACCTTGTTTCCTTCATGCAGATGCAGAACCGCATGGCAGTCCTGTTGTGTAACCTGAAGCCAGCCAAGATGAGAGGAGTGGTGTCCCAGGCTATGGTCATGTGTGCTAGCTCACCAGACCGGGTTGAGATCCTCGATCCTCCAGGCGGATCAGTACCAGGGGACAGGGTTTCTGTCCGAGGCTTTCCAGGTATGGAATGACGAATATGTGTTAGTCATTTCCAACCAAAACCTTTATTCACCATCACATGACTGCAAGTGATTGTTTTGAATTATTTGATGGTCGATAAAATGCCTCTGTCCTTGATAAATGAAGCTTTTCCTTCCAGGAACAACTAAAGCAGTTTGAACTGTCTGAAGACACCAGTCATGATAGGTTTTCTTCTCCATCTCAAAGCTCTCATCAGAGTTCTGTTTGCTGATGGCTAAATGAGCTGTGACTGCTGAGTTTACTGGCTAATCAACACTCCATGCCAGGGCTGTAACCTAAACTTTATTTTAAGTTGGTTGGGGAAATGGCTTTCTCTAATCGTCCAGTTAAGATCAACCAACATAAATTAGTTTAAAAGCAAGCATATCCGCCTTACTTCCTCCTAATTAAGACGAGAAGCAGAGCATAAAAGAATCTGTCTTTGCCAGACAGGCGCACACAAAGATACATGTGGCATAAATACTTTAATGTGGATCAAAAATCTGATTTTGAGAGGAAAAATAAAGACTGGACTTTGTGTCCACAAGTCATCTGAGAACAAGGTGGAGAAGGTGATGTAAGGAAGTGGGATCTCTGGTCTAAACACCCACAGCTCATCTACGTCAATGGAGTTTGGTTCCTCATGATCTGAAGTGTGTGACAGCCTTTTAAATTAAAACGGAGGTTCTTTAATCGAACTCCAAACTAAATCATTTAATCTGGGCGTCTGGATCAAGAGGGAGTAAGTAGTAAGTAAGTAAAGTTTATTTCTATAGCACCTTTCACAGAAAAAATCACAAAGTGCTTCACAAAAAACAGAATCAAACATGATAAACAACAAGTAAAATCAATAAAACAAACAAAATATCATTACAAATCAAAATCATTAAACAACAACAAGAGAACACAAAAGAGTTATTTAAAAGCAGTTTTGAATAATTGGGTCTTCAGCTGCTTTTTAAAGGAGTCCAGACTGTCTATACAGCGTAAAACTAAAGGAAGTTCATTCCAAAGTCGAGGTGCAACAAACTGGAAGGAGCGATCACCTCGACTTTTAAATCTGGTCCTTGGAACTGTTAGGAGATTCTGATCTGTGGACCTGAGAGCTCAGGTTGGAGCGTACGGCTTTATCAGTTCAGTAACATAAAGAGGAGCTTGACCATGTAGGGCCCTGAAAGTTAGAGTCAGGATTTTAAAATGAACTCTACATTTAACAGGTAACCAGTGCAGAGACCTCAGAATAGGAGTGATGTGATCTTTTCTGTTTGCTCCAGTGAGGAGCCTCGCTGCAGAGTTCTGGACCAGCTGAAGGCCATAAAGGGCTTTTTGGTTCAAACATGTGAAAAGTGTGTTACAGTCATCTAGACGGGAGGAGATAAAAGCATGAAGAACCATTTCCAGTTCAGGTTTTGACACCAACTTTCTCAGTTTGGAAATATTTCTCAGATGATAAAAACTGTTTCTGACCAGCTGTTTTGAGTGACCTTCAAGAGACATTGATTGGTCGAAAATAACACCCAGATTCCTCAGGTTTGACTTTACAGCAGAACTTAAATGTCCAATATGTTGACTGATCAGAGGGACCATTCTATCAGGGGCAACAATCAGACATTCAGTCTTTTCAGGGTTTAACTGAAGGAAGTTATTTTCTAACCAGTTAGTAATAGCTGACAGACACTCCAGTAGTTCAGACAGTTTGTAGAACTCTGAGTCCTTGAAGGAGCAGTACAGCTGAATGTCATCTGCATAAAGGTGGTAGGAGACATTGTGACATCTACTAATGATCTGTCCAAGAGGATGGATATATAGTAAAAACAGGAGTGGACCCAGAACAGAGCCTTGGGGTACCCCACAGAACAGATCTGTAGTAT
This sequence comes from Callopanchax toddi, assembly GCA_006937965.1. Classification (NCBI taxonomy): domain Eukaryota; kingdom Metazoa; phylum Chordata; class Actinopteri; order Cyprinodontiformes; family Nothobranchiidae; genus Callopanchax; species Callopanchax toddi. The sequence goes on from SSNR01000018.1 coordinate 1,391,309, forward strand.
CTGACATGATGTTGTTTATATGGACACTGAAACTTCTGTTTGAGAGGTACGATCTGAACCAGTCTAGAACTGGTCTGTAGAGGGAGGAGAGGTTCTCTCCTGATGGGGAGATTAGGGTTCGATCCCTGGCCCTGGAAGGCCATGAAAGTATCATTGGGAAAGATTCAGAACTCCTTGTTGGCTTTTGGCGCTGTAAAAATGGCTGCCCTCTGCTCCTTAGGCATAGGTCAAACACAGAATGTAGTCCTGTGTATTTATAGCTGTTTGGGTCAAATCTTTCTATTTTGGGTTACTCTCATCTACTGTAATATGACATTTTAGTTCAGTATCTTTAAACCTGAGTTAGATCCATTTGTGTTTGCTAAGATCAATTAGTTGTGGCGGCCATCTTTTATTGGATTAACTTTTAAACTTTGTTATAGATGCTCATCTATTGATTAATTTCTGAGAGTTTTATTAAAATCCATCCAGGGGTTCATGAGTTATTTTGCCAACAGGCACTGGCAAAAACATTATTGTCCGCCTCTCAATTACATCTCAGATTTTATTCCTAAAGACACTCTGTGCTGGAACCTAAAAATCTCCACACGTTGCCACTCGAACCTCTCGAGCTCCTCGTGTCGACTGAGTGTTGCAGGTTGTGTTTGTGGTTGTCGGCACCAAACAGCGTCAAAACACCAAAAACCAAATCATGAAATGAGAACCACACCTTCTTGTTTTCCCTGGAGGCATGTTGTGATTCTGAGAAATTCAATTTTGATGTTTTGAATTACAGCTAAGAACAAACAGGCATTTTTAAGAGCTTATGTTCTGGTAGATCAAGACAGAAAGTCATATTGTTTACAGTCCATATGGATGACATAAAATTCTATTTGGTCCAATAAATCCTGAATGTAATTTTGGTCATTTGCTCACAATTTGTTCTGGCTTCATGTTCTCACACATTATCCATATAAATCAATATTACAGAAAGTTATACTGGTAATACAATAAATCTGGAGTTTGTGATCGATGACTTTATGATTGCAGGTGATCCAGACAAGGAGTTAAACCCCAAGAAGAAGGTGTGGGAGCAGGTTCAGCCTGAGCTGCGCACAGATGACCGGTGTGTTGCAACATACAAGGGTGCTGCCTTTGAAGTCGCTGGGAAGGGAGTGTGCAAAGCCCAAACCATGAGCAACAGCGGAATCAAATGAAATACCAGAGCTGCTTGAAATAGCTCTGTGTTTACTCTGCAGCCGTCTCAGTGATGACCACAGATGGTGTTGAGTAACGGGATGGTGATGAATGATAGTAAATACTTTTAAGATGTTCAATAAAGGATTTTGATTAGCCCTACTTTTTATTTTTTCTTCCTTTTTTCCGTAAGCGTGTCCCAAGAATCTGTCTTGTAACTGTCGGATCTAAACTAGATCCAGTCGCGGTCTATAAAGCGTAATCAAGACAGCTGCCTTTGTGCTTTTAGTCCTCGAGTCGGTGTCTTCTCCTGAGACACATTAGCTTGATTGTGTTTTGATTCTGAGGTTGTAACTCTAAAGGACACACTGAACTGGACTCGGGCCTTTCGATGAAAGTATACGTGGTTCTGGGCTCATTATTTAGGTAGCTCTCAGTCCTCCAGTGTCCAGACACTCACTTGTAAACCTAATGTGATGCTTTGCTTTTATCCTGTTTTCTTTATGCTTACAGAAAAATGTTTGCCCCATATGAAAAAATGTGCACTATAATTCCAAATATGATCCTTTAAAACAAAAATATGTTGTTTCAAAGCAAAATCTTAGACTGAATCCACAATGTTTTTGTTATTTGGATGTTTTTTCTCACAGTAGGTCAGTGCAGAGGTGGGTGGGGAGAAAAACCTACAGGTGTTCTAAATCAAGAACTGCAACGTTTTCTGTGTGAAATCAGAGAATTTAAAGGAGTTTTTTTTTTTTTACCTACTATTGAATTACAGTTTTAGATTTACTCACTTCTCACAACTTATTCATAATGAGAAATTCACATAATTTTGAGCCAATTTTGCATTTGAATATTTCAAAAAGTTAAGTAAAGTTGTAACATTTAACTATAAGAAAAATTAGACTAAAATAAAAAATGTTGGCTTTTGGGTGTTAATATTAGGGTTGCAGTAGCCAGCAAATCAGGAGTTTGAGACAAAAACAAGTTGACTTTCCAGATTTCTCTTAAATCATGGTAAATAAAAATCTTAAAAGGTGCTAAATGAAATCTGAAGAGGAGGTTCAAGTCTGTAGTGCATGATGTTGGGTTGAAGGCAGAGGAAAATGTTATTTCATATTTTAAAAAAGGCAAGACTAAATTTGCACACACATATTTTCATTGAGGTTTTTGGGAAATTTAAACTTCTTCGACTGTCATTTATTAATTTATATAGTAAAATATTAATTTACACTGGACAGTTTTTCAATCTGAAAATGAGTATTTATCTGCCTTCATTATATTTATATACACAGTTAAAAATAAGGGAACACATTGAAAACACATCAGATCTCTGCTGGAGATCCATACTGATAACATGTTGGGATTGGGAACATGAGGACGTCACATTATTTGATGAACAGAGGGCTTAATCTGAAGTCGCCAAGAAACGTAAACGGAGAAGCTGAAGCAGCAGGTTAGTCCAGTTGGCTGAAATGCCAATGCTCATAATGGTTCTCAGTATTTTATATACCCCTCCTGCTTGTATGCAGCCTGACAACGTCTAGCCAGCTCCTTATCAGATGACCGATGGTGTCCTCCTGGGGTACCTCCACCCAGATCCTGACCAAGGCATCACTGAGCTCCCAGACAGTCTGAGGTGCAACCTGGCAGAGTTGGATGAACCTAAACATGGCGTCCCAGAGATGTTCTATTGGATTCAGGACAGGCCAGCATGGAAGCCAATGGTATAATTTCCTTCATCCTCCAGAAACCACCTGCATACTCTTGCTGCCACATGAGGCACGGCATTATCATTCACCAGGAGACATCCATTGGACATTGGGCCCTCAGATCACCCTCATGAAATCTTTTTCTTATAGTTTGGTCAAAGGGATTCACACCAGTGGCCCACTGGAGGTCACAATACTCATCCATTACCTCCTGGAGCATACTGGACCTGCTGATAGGTTAAGGACTTCAGACGATCCTGTCCAGCTCTCCTAGAGTAACTTCCTGTCTCCTGGAATCTCCTCCATGCTCTTGAGACTGTGCTAGAAGACACGTGTCATCCTGGTAGAGTTGGATTTTCTGTGCAGTCGCTGTAGGGTTCAGGTATCGCCTCATGCTATCAGTAGTGACACTGACCCTAGTCAAATGTAAAACAACTGAAAAGCAGCCAGAAATAGACGAGGAGGGAAACATTGTAGCCTCCACCTGCAAAACCATCCCTGTTTTGGGGGTCGTCTCATTGTTGCACCTGTTGTTGACTTTCTGCAGGGTATCATAGGACATCAATAAGACAGATTTACCTTTTTATTGATATCCACTCATTTTTCATCCATAACTGTCAGAGTTCCTTTGTGTTTATGAACAACCTGAATATTTTTGCAACTCTTAACAAAGAAAAATACAATGTGATTCATCTTTGTTATTCTATTAACTGAAAACAATGTTTTAAGGCAGATTTGATCATATTTTCCACAGATTTGATCATATTTTCCACATGACGTCAGGTTTGAAAACTCAAATTTATTTTTTTTTTTCAGATTTAGCGAGTTGAAATTTTTGCAGGTTTCATTGAAGGATGCAAACATTTGAGACATTACCATTAGTTGACAATGTGAGTTTTTGTAATAGTTTTGCCAAGACTCTTTTCTATTACAGCTTTGTCATGATTTTTAATAATAATGAAACCCTGTGATTAGACTGAATGTTTTCTTGAGCATACATGGTGCTCACATGCATGGCACAGGCTTCATTCCCCATTATGGTGTTTACTGTTGTTGCATAACCATATAAATATTCAGAATTTGGCTTAAATCAGCAGTAAAAGCATAAATACACATTAGATTAATGAAAGTAACAGCTTTGGGTTGATGCACGTTTTGGGGTGGGGGGCATAGTGATAGTGCTGACGGAAAGACGAGTCTGCAGACGTTTTCTGGCTGCTTTTGAAAGAGCAGCTCATGCATGCTCCTCACTCTGTGGTTTCATGCCTCACTGATGTTAACAATGAACAAAAATTATCCAAACGTCTCTTTCAGCTGCATGGAGGAAATCTACTATCCAGATGATGAGCCCCGCTGGACCTTTACAGTGCTGGTTACACACATGAAAACATTTCTGTTTCCCAAACAAACCAAATGAATTATTTTTAGAAAATCAGAGAGCGTTTTTATTTAGATGACACATAATTAGAAACCCGCACTCTGTCTTTGCCACTTTTTTTGCTTTATTGCGGTCAACTGAGGAGTCTGTTTTTACAAAGTAACTAAAACATAATTAATATAATATCAGAACAAAATATAGTAGCTGCACTCGGAGTAAAGCTGCTGCTGTTCCCATTGGATTACGGGAATGTCCTATCAGGAGGAGACCTTGGGAATTACCCAAAACAAGCCGGAGGGATTATATCTCTACACTGGCCTGGGAACACCTTGGGATCCCACTGGAGAAGTTGATGGAAGGGGCTGGAGAGAGGACAGCCTCTGGGTTTCCCTGAGAGAAGCAGATGATGATGAAACAAGAAATGCCAAGGTTGAGTCAAGGAAGTACAGATCCAGGAATCCAGACATCCTTTTCCTTGGGGACACTTTCCACCTCCTCCCAGGTGAATCCAAGGTGTTCCCAGGGTAGACAGGATATTGTATAACTCCACCATAAAGTTCTGAGTCCTCCCTGATGTCTTCGCAGTGGAAAGAGGCTGAGTCTGACCACCCTATGAGGACACTTTTTTCTCATTTAAGCTCAATCCTTCAATCATGATCCAGGTCTGGCCAGAGATGGTGGGGGACAGAACAAAGATGGACCAGTAAATCAAGAACTTTGCCTTCTTCGCTCATTCTTCACCACAGTCTGGAGAAAAGCCCTCATTGCTGAAAATGAAGCCCCAACTCATCAGCCCGTCTCTCGCTTCATCCTATAAACAAGACTCCAAGACACTTGAACCCTTTCACTTGAGGCGGAGATTCACCCCCGACCTGGAGGGAGCATCCCACCGTTTTCCAGTTGAGGGACATGGTCTCAGTTTTGAGGCAGCTCGCTCTCATCCTGACCTCACTCTTTGCTTGTTTAATTAATTTAAAATCCAAAGACTTTAATGGTCTTTTTACGTTAATAAAAATTGTTAAAAGACATTTTTCCTCCAGGCTTCAACAAACCTTCCTATCAATGAAACAACAACATAACCTTGATGCTGAAGTAACTTTGCAAATAGCAAAACCATTCTTCTTACTATTTGAACTGCTTCAACAGAAACACGTATTGCTTCTCTGAGACACCTTGACACTCGCTGCGCTGACCACAGGAGGGCACAACCCCACCATTAAAATACAAATCCCCCCACAACACAAAGAAGAGGCTTCATTCAAGACTTAAATGCAAAGAGCTGAATTTGCTTTTTTTTTTTTTTTTTTTAAGTTTTCCTCAGATGACATTTAAGTCAATATGAAGAGGCTGGAGGAAGTGTGACTGTCGCTGCAACGTGTAAGAGGACTCAGAGAGAGAGGAAGTATTATATGACTGTATAATTATCCCTGTGAACAAAATGCTTTGTTTACGCTTATCTGATCTGATCGCGATACCGATCCATACTGGGTTGGTCCATTTCTTATCGATGAGCTAAGTGATGAAAGGCTGCACTGGAAACAGAAATCTGAGTCTCAAATACTTGATCAGAACAGAGTAAATAAGGATGTGGTTAGCCTCACTAATTACTGGGACCTGTTGCCAAAAAGCGAAAACAGAAAAAGCTGCTGAAACATGTGTTTTCATTTGCAACTTTAGCTCTTATTCTCTCATTTGTCTTAGGAGATGACTCAGGAACAAGAAGTCGAAAGGTTAGATTTGTCAGCAGGCGATCAGCTCGGTAACCCCCCCGACTTTAAATAAAACACCTTACTTATAAAGACCCCAAACCAGCATCTGTGGCAAAGACGGGGAAACTTCTCGCAGCCCTGATGAGCTCATTCATCTCTCATCAGCCAGCCGGCCTGCAGAGACACTTCCACATGCCAGAGAAGATAAGACTACTGACACACAGAAAGAGTGTCTGCTTAAACTCCAATGAAGCTTCATCTCTCTTTCACTCTTTTTTTTAGACAGCTCAGACTACTTGCCTTTATTTTTCTTGACACCTCATGAGTCAGTCTGCCTTGAGACCTCTTGGAGGAGTGGGAGGAGGGAAGTTCCCCGGGGGAAACTTTTTGAGGTGAGGACCATAATTACAATCAAACAAGGACACCACTGTCCCTTGTGCTCACAAATGAAACCCAAGATTACAAGGAGGGGAGACGTGAATGGGAGCCTTTTGGACAAATTGAGGCTTGAAGACGAGCCCTCGCGCTTGTTTTTTTTTTTTTTTTGACTTCTTGATTTGTATGCCACCAGTTCAGGGTGATTAGCTTCACAGCGAGGAGTGTGTGGCGAGGGTAATTTTATACAAGTATGTGAAAACAGTTATTTCATTTGCGGAGTGAAAGTTGGACAAGGAGCTCTTGTTTCGCTGCGGCTTTATCACTCAGAAAATATCAGTTTACCTGTCGGAGCTCTGCCAGGGATGCAGCTCAAGGACAAACTCTCATGACAGCTGATGGCACGTAACAGCAGTCAATTACCATATGTGAACAAGTGATATTGTGATATTAGGGAAAGGCAGCGTGTAATTCAATGTAGTCTTGAGTAACATGTGGTGCACTCGGTGGGAGCATCTGTTTTCAGTACAAACACAAAGACGAGCATTGCTGGTGCCCGCAGTGATCGCTGCCGTTGCCACATTAGATACAATGTTCCTGTTGTTTCCTCTTGATGATTCGATTTATTTGCCCATTTAGCATTTTGGGGGGGAAAATCCCTCATTAATGGACAAAACAGTGCTGATGTAGGGTTTTGACATCCTGGTGTTGAATCACTAAATAGCCACATGTGAGCTGAGTCTGACTGTAGGCCGATCTCTGCGCCGATCCAACGTGCTTCACGACCGTAGACGCAAGGAAGAAGACGCTGAATAAATTCTGTCATGCAAATATTATGAGATCACCCACCTACCTACCTGAGAAGATGTGGAGTACACGTGTTGCTTTTCATCATCGTCTAGCGCAGCAGCTGTGAGGGTGGGCACTGGGGTCCGCGTCACCATCAAAACACAACACCAGACGATGGAAACACTGAGTGTGATGACTTCAGTGTTTCCTAATGGCTGAACTCCTAACACCCATCACCTGAGCCACTGACTAACCTCTTCATATGATGGTTACAAATCTGACTCAGCAGCCAAGACGGTGATGGTGATGCATCCCTGAGTGGAAACAGCTTGTAGTTTATGACACAGCTTCACAAATTTCTCATTTTTAAAGGGTAATGTCATCACTGGCTGCCAAGATCAATTTAAAGGTGCCATAGTAAGTAAGTAAGTAAGTAAAACTTTATTTATAGAGCGCCTCTCAAGATAAAATTCACAAAGCGCTTAACATGAGAAAACTTAGTTAAAAAATAAACAGATTTGAAACATGACACAAGTAAAAACAGACTTAAACAGATGAGTTTTTAGCATCTTCTTAAATGAGTCCACAGACCTCAGTGAGAGTGGAAGAGCCTTGGAGCTACAGATGAAAAGACCCTGTCTCCTTTGGTTTTCAGTCTGGTTTTGGGAACTGAAAGCAGACCTTGGTCAGAGGACCTGAGGGACCTGGAGGGAGTGTAAGGTTTTAGAAATGAACTAATGTAGGCAGGAGTCTGTCCATGCAGGGCTCTCCAAGTCAGAACAAGGAGCTTGTAGTGAATTCTAGACTCAACTGGTTACATTTCATGGGCATTTTACAGAATGTCTCTTCACCCTTTTTTTTTATACCTGCTTGACCCTGTGCAGCAATCACAAAATGTTTTCATTTCTTTATTAATTTCAGTTTTGAAGACAGAAGGTTTTTGCCTGACGATGACATCATACAGAATGCAGTTGGAAAACACACAGATTAAACTTACAATGCGTAGAAATTGAAGGGATTGCTTCTGTTTTTAAATAACCTGAGAAACAGACACCAAACCTACTGAAAATCTGATGTTTCATTAATAGCATGTTATCATCCATACTCTGATTGAGTGGTAGCATTCTCATCCTTAAATCTACTGAAGAGCACGCAGGTGGCACGCCAAACCCTTATCATCAATCAGTGTATGATCTTATAACACAAAATCTAAGCTGTTCAAACTGCTAAATGCTAATAAAAAAGTTTTTTTCTTCTATGATACATGTTTTTCTATAGTTGTATATATCTAAGTATTTATACGAGTATGTGTGTGTGTGAGTGAATGACTGAGGTGTGTGGATCAACTTGTTGTGAGCAGATGGATTGCATGGGAATCCGGCTCTATTTCTCATAGGGCGACACTGAAAGGACGTCCACCAAAGAGTCACATCAGCCTGTCCCATGGAGACGCTTGAATAAACACAAGCCAAAAAAAAAGGGGGGAGTCAAGTTGCACCACGAGCTATTGGTAGGAGAAAGGAGAAGCGAAAAGCATTGTGACAGCATTGTAGTTGCTCTATTTTCTATCGTCAGAAACGTTTTCTTTCCTCCCCCCTTTTTTCAGCCGGATGGACATAATTTCTCAAACAAACACAACACAGGCTGAAAACAAAAGGCATGGAGACCTGATATAATAATTTGAGTTGGGTGAGGATGGTGGGTCTCAGGAGTCACTCATGGCCTGAGGAGACAGCAGCACCAAAGAGGTCTTTGGCCAAGAGGAGTTGATGGTCAAAGAGGGTTCATGAGAGTCACTTACAGCTGCTGCCATCACTCAGCATCACTCTCCTCACCTCGAGTTTTAGTGGACGGTGAATGAATCACTGAGTTGTCTCACTTTGCACGTGGGCTGTGATTCATTTGCTTTCTTACACTTTTAACGGCTGCAAAAATAAAAGCTGACTTTTACTCAGGAGTTACAGTGCCTGTAAAAATATTCACCCCCGTGGATGTTTGACCCTTTATTTACTTTTATGGCAACATCATTTGACCTGAAAACAAACCCTTTAATGTCAAAGTGAAAACTGATTTCCACAAATCAAAAATATGCAACACAGAATAAGTGACTGCATAAATATTCACCCTCTTCATGTCAGTATTTAGTTTAGTTGGCTACAATCACAGCATAGAGTCTGTGTAGCTAGGTCTCAGACAGGCTGCACATCTACAGCTCTTCATTCTTCCTTGTCTAGGTTCTCCAGGATTTCTCTATATTTTGCTGCATTTATTTTACCTTCTACCTGGACCTGCTGCTGAGAAGCATCCCCACAGCGTGCTGCTGCCACCACCATGCTTCACAGTGGGGATGGTGCGTCGATGTTCAGTGTTTGATGTCCTACAAAAATAGCATCCTGTTTAATGACCACACTGCTCCATTTTGGTCTCATCAGACCAAAGATCTTTCTTCCACTTGACCATGGAGTCTCCATCAGGCCTTTTGACAAACTGGAGTCCAGACTTACTGAGTTTTCTTCAACAGTGGCTTCCACTCTCCCATAAAGCGTTGATGAAGAACTCAGACAACAGTTGTTTTATTCAGAGTCTCTCCCATCTCAGCTGATGACGCTTGTAATTCTTCAGTTATAGGTGTCCGAGTGGACTCTGTCACTATTCCTTTTTGCTCTGTATTATTGTCTTTTTGTGTTTTTTTGCTGTTATGTTGCTGTTAGTTCAAATATAAATTTATCTTGAAATTAGTGACTTAAAGCAAAAAAAAAAAAAAAAACCTTCTATGACTTTATGCAGGTGACTTTTAACCTCACATCCTGAGTGCTCAGACCCTAACCCTGACTCCAACATGGCCTCACCTATAAACAAGACTTGAGTTTATACAATGAAAAATGGAAATACACATCTTTATCTAAGTTAATGTTTTAGCATGTGAACATATAACCTGTGACAAAGTGCAAAAGGTCAATAATACAGTCATAACCACTTTAATGTTAATCTACCAAACAATATGTGATACAACCAGGCTTCGTTTAACCTCCTGAATCCCCGTGTCTTCATATGAGGATGTTAATCTTTTCATAATGAAATAATGTTCTGTTCAACTTTGATTTTCTATTATTCACAGATACCTGGCTTTAATGTGAAAAGGTTCAAATTCTTATTTTTTGTGATTTGGTTTAAATTTTAAAGAATACTTTTTAATTACTAACTTTTCAAAAACGTTTTATGCATTTATGATATGATATTTATGAATAGCTGGGTGAAATTTAAAAAATGCGCCAAAAATAAAACACTGGTCTAAGGAGTTTAAGTGTTTCAGGTAAAGAATAGTCCTTTTTTTTATTGAGAGTACTTTATTCATTTTATGTCCGTTTATCAAAAAAGTATTTTTCTCTTTGTTGTATAATATACTATGACAAAAACTAGAATTCATTTATCTTAAACTTTTTTAAGCCTTTATAACAAAATGGATATTTGAGAGTATTTATTTAAATCTCAACCACTGCTGAGTCATGAAAGTCTGGAGCAACATGGCCATTAAAAAAAAACCTCTTGTTAATAATATGCTAATATGAGCACATTAAAAAGATCACTTCTCTGCACTTTTTTCTCCAAACTAAATATGGAAGAATTCCATCATCCACATGTTTCAGGACTCACTGGCAGCTGGTGTTAAGTCTCTTAAATCTCACATATGTCAAATATTCTTAATGGCAGCTTCATGCATTGGTTCCAGAAAAATCTTTCGCCAGTCACCGTGGATACTTTGAGTGTTTTGTTAACATTTAAGCACGCCACGTCTTGTATCACATCTAGTAAAATGTCAGGCGGTAGAGTTGTAATGACAGTGCAGGATCCAGTTTCTGATAAAGGATCAGAAGTCAGCTGCCAGTGAATACATGGATACGTCCCATAGCAGGACACATGCGCTGGATAAACAGAACAATGTTATTCCTGGTTCTGCTCAGTGAGAATAAAACTCCTAAACAAACTTTTAGTCGTCGTGTCACACAGATTACAAGGCAGGGCTTAAAAAAGAGAGAGTAAACGGCCTACATGTGGTCAAAGTTTGCCGTCGGGTTGCTTAATTTATTCCAGCGCTTCCTAAATAAAGTGTAAACGGAGGCGAGAGGTATTGCTGGAGTGAGAACAGCGAACTTTTTGACTGCTTCAGCTCGTGCAGCTTCCAGAAGCAATGAGTTACACCATAAACTGAGCACTTCTAGCAGCTTTGATACGAGCGTTCGCTCATGCGTAGCAGACGACTGTACTGTTCAAACACAAAGCAGAGCCCCTCCAGGGAGAAGCATTTTAAATAAACATAAATCACTTCTTTCAAGACGCGCCACGGCCCTCTAATGATACAAATGATACATGGGGAACAAAAAGAAGGAATATACAGCACACAACGTGAACAGAGTGGACCAGATCGTAAATATGACACGGTGCATCTTGTATCTTTGATGTCTCCCCCTCCAACATTCTGGCTGTTGAAGTCAAATAAAAGCCAAATGTTACGCGATGCCATGTAAAAATAGAAATTTAAGCATTTTCAGATGAGTTTTTCTATATTTGTGAGCTGCCACATTGGATACCCCCCCTTCCCTAACTGTTATGGTAAATGAATATGGGTGGTGGCAGTTAATCATGCAGTGAATGGGACCTCACCTCTAAGTGTGTGTGAGAAACCTCCCAGTGAGCTGCTGATCCAGTGCTGCAGATGTCTGTGCGTGTTTGAGATTTGTCTCTTTTTTTGGTGCTCCTGATGTTTGGTGCATACGACGAGGAAATGAAAGGCCATTGTGAAGTTGTGGGTGCAGCCAGGGATCCCGTCCCATGTGCGTTTGCAGGTTTTGCTGGTGCGTATGTGTTGTCTATTCAAACAGAGAAATGGGTGGGGAGGAGGGAGCTGTCGGTTTTAAATGGACACAGAGAGGAAGGATGTCTCCAGTCTCCACTCTGGCGTCCCTTTGTTGTTGGTGAAAACAAAACAAAAAGAGGAGGAGGACATGAGGGGAGGATGGAGGAGAAAGAGAGAGCATGAAGGAGTGGAAGAAAGAAGCGATGGCGAGGAAAAGAAGGGGACGGAAAGCAAAAGACAAAGTTTGAGCCAGTCGCTGACAACAATGCAGTCTGCTCTGTGACAGAGACATGATGTCACGTTAGTGGAGTCCCAAGTGTGGGGGTGGGAGGAAGCGCCGGCTGGGTGGAGTCATACCTCTGTCCTCCCTCTCCCTCATGGTTTTTTTTTTTTTTTTTAGTGAATGAACCTTGGGAAACATAATGGGCCAGGCTCTCAGCTCCACTTCCGCACATCCGTCAATTGAAACAGTGAGATTTCCAGGTCGTCCATTCATGTCCTGGTCCCTGCTGAACGCTGCTCAGAGAGAGTGAGGGAAGCCTGGTAAAGGATCGCCCTCCAGGGACAGCCTGTGTGTGTAGATTTCTGTGTGTGTGCATGGGGGGGGGGGGGGGGGGGGGGGGGGGGGGGGGGGGGGTGGACAGGTTGCAGGTGAAGGGGAACAAAGAAGAGGAGGAAAATAATTTGAACAAAAAAAAAACAGCTGTTGGGTTTATCCAGTTGTTTGGCATTGATGGGTTTTAGATGTTTTGGTGGAATTTATGTGACTTTACATGCAGATTTCAAATATGCAACATTTCTTTACTTTTAGTGGATACATGTGTCCCTTTTATAATCATCCAACAAAAAATAAACAGTTCTGGAGGACATTTTTGAGGAAGTGTTTGCCTCCTAACAGGGTTTCCTCTGTTTTTTCTTACTCACAATACAGTTTTAGATCAGCATCAGAGAAAAAAGCTCTTCAATCCAACATGGCCCGAGGTGAAAAAGTAACCCGTCCTTTTCTTAAATCGTGAACTAATTGTGATTAACCACAAACTTTTTAGAAAGCTGAGTTTAGTTCCACCGGCCAGGCATGATTACTTCAATAGAACCTGTCTGACAACATGAAGTAGGCTAAAAGATCTCAAAAAGCAACACATCATGTCCTGTTTTAAAGAAATTCAAGAACAAAAGAACCCAGAACAACATGCAAAGTGCTGCAGGCCTCACATGGTTAGAGTTAAGGTCAGGATTCAGCAGTAGGAAGGACAGGAGACATAAGTGGCACCATGAGAGAGTTCCAAGGCCCAAACCTCTCCTGACCAAAAAGGTGTGTGTCCCATTCCATCTGGAGTAAATCTAACTGTATTTAAGAAAAACCTCATCATCCCAGCAGTCAGACGTGGTGGTGGTAGTGTGATGGTCTGGGGCTGCTGGACCACTGGCTGTAACTGATGGAACCATGAATTCTGCTGTCTACCAGGAAACCCTGAACAGGAATGTCTGACATTTGACCTTAAACAGGTTCATGTTGGAAACCCTCCTGAATTAAAACTATTCTGTAAAAAAGAGTGGGACAAAACTCCTACTAGTTATCACAAACACTGGATTGTAGTAATTGCCACCAAGAGTTACAACCAGTTAGTAGGTTAATGGAACTATTACTTTATCACACAGGGCCGGCTTGTTGTGGATAGTTTTAAAGAATTAAGTCATTATTTGAAAACTGCATGCTGCAGAATTGTGCATCATGTTATTTTTCTTAGATTTGACCAAAATGCTCTAACGTCATCATTTGTCAACATACGATGATGTACTGGCATGAAATGCAGCAGGTGATATGCATTCAATCCATTTAAACATGCAAAATAATCATAAAGGATATTGGTAGAAATTATTTAACAAAAAGTCCAAATGAGGCTGCAGGTGAATGATCTCTGCTGGAGGCGACAGTTGTCAGAATTTGTGTCGTGACGTTGGAAATGTTTAGTTGATCAGAAGGAGGAGTGTGGCCTCAGATATGCTGATTGTGTTGTCAAAGTGTGAGTGTTAAATCAGGAGGTCTTGCATGTAGCTAATCCAACAAATGTTCTGTCTAAATATAGACAAAGAGCAATAGAAACCAGAAAGTGTAAATCCAAAATGTTACCAGTAACCAACCTCTGGAGCTTTTCTGACAAACTCTCAATCCTAATGCAGCTTAGAACAACTCAAACATTTGGATTTAGTTCAGAAAAATTAATTTACGAGCCACTTAAATAATAAAATACATACTTCATCAATTGCTGCCTCATGTGGGTTTCATTTGAATTACTGCACTCCACCTTCTCACTTCCTTTTTACCATATGACATTATAAAATTAGCAAAGGAAGCATTTGTTGCACTATTGTGCATTCTTGTTCCTTTGGATCTCCCCGTCCGTGCTCTGGCATTTCCTCTTTTGCAAACACCTCCTGCTTGATTGAGGACATTTTTCAGCTTGATTAGCATCGCTGCATAAATTCGGACTGAATCCAAACCCGGTCAGTGCTTACGTCAAACCGCCTGGGAGGCTGCCTAAGAAAAACAGATTTAAATAAAGAATTAGCTGGCAAGACTGCAATTCTATTAATAGCCTAAATTAGCTGCAGCACATCAGACGCAGACGTGGATTTAAATCCCAAAGCTTTGCTGACTAATTTGGACCAGGCGGGCTGGAGAGAGCAGAGGAGCCTTCATGTGATTCAAACCACCCATCATGCAATCGTCGTAAATGCATAACAGCCTTCGGTTTTCAGGGGGGAGCAGCTCCAAAAGCGATTTGGTATTATTCAGCATTCTCATCGTGCCTTTTTCAATTTGCGCAACCTGGGGGGAAGCTTCCATTTGTGTTTTACAGCAGTGACCAAAACACAATGTCAACACTGTGCTCAATTAGGTGTACATGGAGTGAGGGAGATGTTTAGCAAAGGCCAGGGATCTCTTGGTGTAAATAAATAGCTTGTAAGTAAAAGCTTGCATGACTTCTTGCACGAGCTGTGCATGTGTTTGTCTCATTTTCTTGATTGCTTACAGTCAGTTGGCTCCTGCTCGCTGTGGAGCATCTGAGCTAAAGCATCGCTTGGAATATTCCACTATCTCCACCGTGGAGCGGGAAGGGTGGAGGGAGCCTAAGATGGGATCCTGTAGGTTCTCAATAACAGAACGACAGGCGGACAGAGGAGCAAGAGATTATGGACAGAAAAACAAATGGAGAATAGATCTGTGGATGCACCATGGGAAGGTCCCAGTAATTGTTGGGAGTTTATTATCTGGATAGAGGAAATTGTACCCTTTGCCACCCACAAGCACTCAATGGTAACTATCAAGTTAAACTGCCAAAGTGAAACATTGTGACAAAGCCTCCTTTTAGAGATGAGGGATGACGGAGATGGGGATGGGGAGGCGAGGGGGGTTGAAGTGCGTTCCCCTGGGAGTAGGCGGGGCAGTGTCACCGTTTGGAGCCGCTGAAAGGAGCACAATGACACCGGGTATCGGGTTTACCTGTTTGACAAATGGATCTCCTGCTGCGATCGTGGCGGGTGCAAGAGCCCTTATCTGCTGGCAACAACAGGATGGAGAGAAATATGAATTCTGCAAACACTCCATAACAAAGTTTTCAACTCTCAAAAACAAACTAAATAAAACAAAAGCGTTTCAGTCCTACTGAAGGAGTTGTATATTTCTCATGATATTATAATTGTACATAGAAAGTCCCAGAGGTGCTGCCACATAAACCAGCCCCTCGTCTGTGGTTGTGTTTGAGCAACAAAGCAATAAGAGACACATTTTGTTCTGGCATCAAATAAAATTCTCATTTCTCTTGACTTTCAAAGAGCCTTGGCAAAATAAACTCAGGCACTTAGTCACACTCTGTGTCCTATAAAGTATCAGGAAAGTACCCACTGACGCCAACAAATGTAATAGCAACTTCAAAATTATGCAAAGCGTTGACATAAAAAAAAGATATAGATGTCTAAAATAATTAAACATGGAGGATATTTTTGTCTAGATGACTTGCATGGAGTGAAAAGGTTGAGCCACAGTCATCAGACCTCACGTTACATTTTCATCACCTTTAATGTCGTAATGCTGATTTCAGCGGGCAGACATGACAACTGTTTCTGACTCTACCACACACAGGTAGACGCTTTATTGTACTTCTGACCCGTTGTGGCGTATCTGACCGTGAGGTAAGCGCCGCGCTCACCTACCAACACTAAGGGAACCCTTTGAACTGCCAAGCCGCCATCCTCGTCTCGACTCTCACCACCAATAAAAAACACTCGCAAATCTTCAATCCAGGCCTTTAAATCAGGGTGAGTGCTGATCAAAGCGCGACTGTGAATCTTACATGACATATCCTGCATTCCTCGCTAAACACAATCACATGCTGCTCAGAAGCGCAGCACTTGTTTGTTGACCTCTTATCCACTTCGAGCGCTGAGCTTTAATTTTACACACAAACAGAACGACCGATCGCACACCTGTCAGAGTTTACGACATGGTGTGTACGAGCCTGTTTGCATGTTTTGAACACATTCTGTTACCCATCATTCATTTTGGGCAACAATTGGAGGGAGAGAAGGCAAAGCTAAACATTTGGAGAAGCCTTTTTTTCTTACATTTGTATGACTTTTCTTTTCAGAGTGTAAATCAATAAGTCAACCTGCATGTAGACTGACTCAGTCTGATCTAGCTGTTTGCACACTGAACCTTCCTTTTTTTCTCACTGCATAAAGCAGTAAGGGACACAGTAACAGATGCATGGAGTCGTTTTAAAAGGAAATTATTTTTAATGTGTTTTGTATTCCTAGTCCTGGACTATTTAATACATTAGAACCAGACACAAGATGTTCTATTAGGATTTGTTTTTGTCTATTTAATTCGCAATTATCTATAAATGAATCAACTCCCATTGCCTTTATTTTACTGTCTCGATTAACAGAGATGCAAAGACTCACAAGTAAAGGTAAATTATCCAATAATAGTTAACTCTTTATATGACCATATTTGATCACTTGTCTATGCTTTGAATTTTGATTTGAAAATCAAAACCTGAAATCTTTGCAAAAAAAAGTAAATATTAAAAAAATACTTAAAGTAAGAAAAAAGTAACTAAGTTTATTAAATTTACCAGTAAATTAACGTTTCAACCGCTGAGTGTTTTAAAAATTAAAAGGACACATTTTTTTACATATATTTTTTTAAATTTCATTTTAATTACTTTGTTTTCAAAACATATGTTTAAACAATGTTACTTAAAATTGTTTTTTTTTTTAAATGTGTAAAAGTTTGAGGCCTAGGCTTCAAATCCAAATTTTAAGTCAAAGTGATTAAATAAGGTCACTTGCCCTTTAAAGGGTTATACTCATAGGCACCCTTATTACTAGACACCCATTAATAATTGTTGTCTGTTCAAATCTTCTCCTAGAGTTCAAAAAACAACATAAAAGCATTCACGTCTCAAAAAAAGTCAGAGATGATCAACTTTCAGGAGGGATTCAATAATTAGTCGTGTGTCCCTATAAGCATCAGTTGTACATTGATGTCTCACTGTCCACAAGTCCTTATTGTCTGCTGGCATCCCACTCTTCTTAACAAGCTGCCCTCAGGCCTTTGAGGTTCTGGGGTTACGACTATTTTTACATGACGACTCATTTGATTCCAGAGGGTCTCTATGGGATAAGGTCTGGAGAGAGTGCAGGCACCTCTATTTGTGGTACCCCAGCTTAAATAAAAAGCTAATATTTCGAGGTTATTGTGCATTTTAGGTGCAGCCTGTAATCTGCTCTGTAAGCCGAATATCCCTAATGTTTTGTGAGTAGTGCATATATAAAAATGTGCAGCTCGAATGGAAACAGTGTGCTGTGACTTTAGCAGTGCATCATGCATTCTGCAAAAAAAAACAAAAAAAACTGCAGAATAAAAAAACTTTCAACATAGATTTGGATTTTGGCAAACCAGGGAGGAAAACCCATCCTTCCTTGGAGTTCATGCAGACTTTACAGCATAATACTCTTAAACAGAGTTGGACTTTACGTGACTGCACTGGCATTTTGATGTCTGTAATAGTTTTTACACAGTCGTAGTTTAAGGTTTATGATTTTTGAGGAATTTTTCCTCAGAATGTTCAGCTGAACGAGAAGATCTCACACACACCTAGGAGCTGTTTGAACTTTTTTCTGCAGTTAAGTCCTATCATTTCTCACAAACTTTACACTCTTTATACATCAAAACGTAGGCATTTTGTCTTTTTTAACTCAGTGTGACTCAAAGACGGAGGTTACCATGGTGACACGATTGATATACAGACAACAGCGTTAACGTTTCTTTCAAAAACAAAGACATTTGTTCCTAAATTTAATTTTTTTATGAATTCTCACATTATTGAATAAATCTGAGGTATGCTGTGTGTTTGTGCAGCAGCTCCCTTTCTTCACAAATGTATTTCTTTTTGTTTTCCATCTACAATAAAGCAAAACGTCACAGTAATCAGCTCTGAAGCAGCTTCCTATAACTTCAGCATATCGCTTGTTTGTGAGTAAGTCCTTTGTGTTGAAGCTGTAGTAAAGCTGACCTCAGCGTGACTCAGAGAAATAAAGGTCTTGGCTCGTAGCTTCATTAAAGTCTCATGTCCTTTGTTGTGAGATGTAACAGAACCCATTCAGTCACGTATAAACATGCGTTTGGCATGAAAACGGAACATGATTACTAATTAGGAACAGGCTCCCACACTAACGTTTGTGTATTAAAATCAAAGTGACTCAACATATTTTCTTTTCTTTTAAATTCTGTGTCTTATAACTCCTATTGCTCACACCTGTTTTGACCGTATTGTCTTTTAACTGGCTTTTGGTCCTGTACTGTTTCCTGAAAAATACAAAAAACTCAGTGTTTGCACCTACAACCTGCTCCCTATGGGACCCTAAATGTTTTTTTACACTCCACAGTTTGGCTGAGGCAAAGCTTGAAGAGGCCAAAACAGATGTTTCAGGACTTAAGTGAGAACAGAGCCATGGATCAAATGGAGATCAGCCTGGAGCAGGTGTGAATTAGTTCATCATAAAACAAACTCCACTGTGTTTGGGTTCTGATAAATACACAGTGTCTTCTATTGATGCAGTTGATCAGGAGGACGCCTGATTGGCCGTTTTAGAAGGTGTTGCACCACTGCTCTCCTCCCTTTGTGCTTTGGCGCTGATTCTACTGGTCTCTATGGAAGGAAGTTGGAAGGACTGAATCCTGTTCTTCCAAATGATTGTTCCCTCATTTGGAATTTCCTCATTAGGGATTTAATTCATCTCACACCCTTCAAACCATTCTGAGCGTCTGTGTGCTTCGTGGAGGAGTCAGCGGTGTCTAACCATGTTATCGATGGTTGACTCATAACTGGAGCATGACTTAATTGCATTGATTATGTCCTGTTTAATATCTACATGATGAAAAAATTAGACTTTCCTACCATACGCTTTATGTTAGTTTCACTGGTTTTGGAAATAAGTGTAGTATAAAAGTGACTCCAGAACTTGAAAGTGTAAAAACAAAACTCAGCAGATACAAAGATGATGTGTTTGACGCTTGGTCACCAAACAGCGTTCCTGTCAACCTGCTTGTGCTGGGAAACATCACTTCTGGACAGACTGACTCTTCTGAGACAAATACAAATGTAAAAATTGAGAAAAATGTAAAGATAACTACTGCAACAACATTGATCAATGCAACTAAAATGTTGCTTGGCATGTTAAATCTCCCAACTAGGAGGAAGTAGGTAGAATCTTCATTTTGCATCCGGAGGGTTGAGGGTTCAACAGTCCAGTCTCAAAAGTCCCACGACAATTCAATTCTTAATCCGTTACATCAACGTAAGTTTCACTAAAGAATTTTTTTATTATAAAATATCATAATTATCATG
Source organism: Callopanchax toddi (assembly GCA_006937965.1). Taxonomy (NCBI): domain Eukaryota; kingdom Metazoa; phylum Chordata; class Actinopteri; order Cyprinodontiformes; family Nothobranchiidae; genus Callopanchax; species Callopanchax toddi. The sequence continues at coordinate 1,411,219 of SSNR01000018.1, forward strand.
TACATAACGGTGTGCTGTAATGTGAAATTTACAGCTGTTGTGTAAAGGTTTTAAAGTCAGCTGTAATCCAGTTTGCCCCACTGGGACTAGCCTTTAGCTCATTAGTCCAATCGGAACTTTGTTTCTTCAAATTGATTTTGTTTTAAGCCAAATTCACAACAGATAATCTATTAGGTGTTCCTAAAAACCCACTTCAAAAGATACCATTTTTCACTTCTCAACAAAAACACAAGTCGACACAGCATGAGTCAAAGATTTACAGCTTCACACACGTGAAATTGTCTGCGTGTGTTTAACAGACATGTTACATCATCAGACTCTGGGTTGTTGACAGCTGGCAGGAAACACACATTCTGTTGGCATCAACTGAGAAAAGTCACCATGCCACACCTTTATAAATGACTGCCAAAGCTGATTTATTGTATGAAATCAGCTGTGCGTGTGCTTGAGCAGAATAAGCTGGTTTACTATTACTTATTTGTGTATCTGTTACATAAATATGCATTTGTAAGATCAAACGCAGTCTGAGGATCGGTCACGGTCTGATGCACAACCTACACGAACGATGTGGAAACTCCAAACCGTCGCTGCTCGCTTGCTGGGAAAAGACTCGTCCACATCTTGTATCATTTTGTTTGCATATTTATCGACTAAATTCTCTTTTTAGAACGTGTTACTAGTTTAAACAATCGTACTTTTCATCAGAAGGGTTTTCAAAGCTGGGCCCTTTTTTTTTTTTGGTGCAAAAACATATCAAATGAAATATTTACATAAGTCTTTCTGCAGCAGACGACACAGTGTAAGCAGTGAGATGAAAGCAGTAGCTAATCTGGGAAACGTGGCCACGGCTCTTTTAGAAAAAAATAAAATAAAAGCACAAGTGTTTTTTAATTCTTTTTTATTTTTTATTTTCTTGTCAGGGATGATGAATTACTGGAAACTGGGAGCTGCTCTAAAGGTGCCAAGAAAGAATCAATAGTCTGATGAGGCCTGATTCACTCCCCAGTCCCCGTTTATTTATGATGCACTTAGTGATGTCTGTTTCTTTACTAGCTGCACTGATTTTACACACGCTGAAGTTTTTTCATAAAGGATCATGCAACTATTTGATAATATTGGAGCACAGGCACTGTGACAAAAAACAGTGCGAGCCAGGGATCGAGAGTTGGCGTTTCATTTCTTTGACTAAACTTTGATGTAAAAAGACTTTTTTTATTGGACCGCACATTGTCAAAGAAAGAAAGGAATACCAAATATTAACTTGGAGATGCTTGTTGTGGTCAAATGTGGTACTTTACAAGCAGTTGGACCAGATATTAGATTAGAAATAAACTAAAAGTTAATGTATCTTAAATGTTTGATACTTTTAATGCATGGGGAAATCATACAGGGTGTCTTAGACCAATAAATAACAATTTTTAAGTAAAAATACTAACTATCAACCAGGCTTTTGTGCATTAGAAAGTCCTTTGTATGGTCATTATTTTGCATTAAGACATTTGTGCATTAATGTGACATTTATCCATCCTGTTTCTGTATCAGTGTCATTCTGTTCTGAGTTGTGGAGCCAGAGTCACTCACTCTGCAGATTCTCTCTCATTTGTAACATAGTGAATCCTGGGAGTCCTGAACTTATTTTCTTATGTTTTGAATGTGTTTTGCTTCTCATCCTAGCAGCTTTCTCCATTAAAATGTAAAAAGTCTTGATCTTCAAATGTTTCCAGGTTACCTCACTCCAGGTGTAAAGCTTGAAGCTCCAGATTCTTTCAGTTTGAATGAGGACATCTCCACGAATGAAAAAAGAAATGTCTTCAACAAACATTAAAAGACGTTTGATTGCTCTAAAAGGTCACCAGTCAGTACCCACTCATACCCAGATGAGGCTTTTTGCACATTTTCTTCTTGTGGATGTGCGGCTTTTCTCCTCAGCTTCTTCTCACAATCCAAAAACAGACGTGTTAAGTTCATTTGTGGTTCTAAAATGACCGTGTGTGTGTGTGTGTGTGTGTGTGTGTGTGTGTGTGTGTGTGTGTTTGTGTGTGAATGGTTGTCAGCCTCGTGGTGTCCACGGTAGACCCTGCCTCTTGTTGGTTGACAAGTGGGACCGGCGCCAGCCTCTCCATGACCCTGAACAGGGTGAAGTGGGACATAAAACTCAACAAATGATGAAGCGATGGTTTTTAGTCAGACAGAAGCACAAACAGAGTGAAACCACTTCAGTTCTGTTCAGTCTCACGCATCAGATTTATGTAAAGTAGTTACTCTCACCCCAACAGGAAATGATTTGTGCATTTTCATGAAGTGATTTAAAATATTTAAGACAGAGCAGCCACATTACTGCATGGTCATTTACATCAGATTGTACCTATACTTTTACACTTACGGTTAAAATCACCACTGGAAAACATAACTGAAGAGGTCTAATATGGTATTGTTTCAAATTATGAGTCAGATGTTTTACATCTGTCTTCAGTGGTGCGGTTACTGAGGATCATACAGCTCTCTGCCACCCTGGAAAGTTTATTCTAAAATGTTTTAAATGATCCTTCAGATTCAGGAGAGGCATTGTGGCTTTTGTCCAGGTCCTGGACCAGTGGACCAGATCTTCACCCGGCTGAGTTCCTGAAGGTATCATGGGAGTTTGGTTGTCTTGTCTACATGTGTTCTGTGAAAGAAGGCTCACCATGCCCTCTGATGGGGGTAATGTGGGAGTATAAGATGTTGGGGATACTTTCAATGCCTATAATCAAACAAAGAACCACTGATCTTCTTCCCACTGCAGGTTGGACTGTGCCAGGTCTGGCCCTTGTCTCTGATCATGGCTGTGCTGTTCTTGGACAGGATCTCAAGCCATAGTCAGGTCTGCTTTTTGCACATGACGTGGTTCTGTTGACACCTTCATTCCATGATCTTAAGCTCGCATTAGAATGATTCACAGCCAAATGTGAAGCAGCCAGGATGAGAGTCGGCTCCTCCAGGTCTGGAAGAGGTGGGATGCTTCCTCCAGGTTGGGAGTGAGTTTTTGACTCAAGCAGAGGACTTCAAGTACCTGAGATGGACATATAGGTCAAAACTTAGTTTTTAATCATGAGGAAGTTGCTCTAAATCCCAACCTTTCCTTGAAAATGAGATTTTAGATATCGTGGCTGAAATGATTTTCTCGTAGAGATAAAATGAGGAGCTCTGTCATCTGGAGGATCTTCTCATCAAAATGAGTAAACTGAGGCGGTTCGGGCGTCTGATTAGGAAGCCTCTTGGTTGCCTCCCTCTGGAAGTTTTCCAAGCACATCCCACTGGGATGAGGCTCCAGGGCAGACTCAGGACTCGATGGAGGGATTATATATCCTCTCTGGCCTGGGAACGCTTTGAGATCCCCCAGGAGGAGCTGGAGAGTCACCAGGGAGGGTGTTTCCCTCCTGGACCTGCTGCCTCTGTAACCCGACCTTGAATAAGCAGCAGACAATGGATGTATTGATAAATTGTTTTACTTTACGTGTGTCAAACATCTCTCCTTTCTTGAAGATTTCACGTTCTGATATCCTGGCTGAATCCACCGACAGAGGGTGAAATGTCTGACATTTGTTGTGATGATCAAACTCAGCGTGTTTAGGAATCTCTCTCCAGAGCTTCCCTCAGTCTGGACTTGCTCAGACATTATTTGTTTTCACGGTGAGGACAGATTTACAAACTGGTGAACGTGTGAGACACACGAGATGCTCCATATTCACCAGAAAAACTGATGACATCGTCCTTTCTTTTTTTACCAGCTCATAGAAAACTGAAGCTTGGCCCAGCGCTGGTGACGCAGGAGGCTGCGTGATAAAATCATTCCGCCTGCTTGCTTGACAGGACTTTCCTTTCTCTGCCACAGTAAATGATATGAGCCATACAGAACCCAATTACATTTATGATTTACAAAATTGGAAGGCAGGCACGAAATCAAAGCCTTCCACTGAATCGTTTAGCATATTTATTTAGCTGGCAGCTTCACGGGGAGACAGAACCTGCCTGTGTGAACTCCCTCATTTGTATTCATCTGTGTTTTCTGCTGACACACGCTGGATCGGGGCAGACCCAGTGACAGTCACTAGCTCATTAGTGGATTTCTTTTGGTGGAGGGAGGCTGCAAAACTTGTGGGTGGCCTGGAACCAGAGGATCTACCTCTTCTTTCCATGGAGACCCAGAGTCTCTGGTCACACTGAAGGTACCGTTTCCAGTGTCTGTGGAGATCACACACACAGAAAGCATCCAATACTTTAGCAAACAGAAACCTGATCCAAATGTAAAAGTATGGTAGAGTTATTACGTTCAATCAGGAGCACATGTGAGGAAAGAAAAGACTGGACACTTGTTGCACTGAGAGCACAAAGTGCAGGGTTTGGCTTGAGACTGCTGCAGAGAATCAAGAGTAATAAGTGAATATTCTTCTTTTTTCAGTTGGAAAAGAGTATAGTTTGGCTTCATTGTTTCTTTTAGATGCAGCTTATAAGTTACTGCTTTTAAAATAAAAATATAATTAAAATTTTAATACATGTGATGTAAAAAAGTGAAGTGGGTTTATAAACTCAAACTAGGCGTTTTTACTGCAGCATTGTCAGATTGTTCTATAAAGATCACATCTGTAGAGCATCAGCCCTTAATGACTCTCATCAGCTCTTGTTTGTATTCATGAAAACATCTCAAACGCAGACACTTGGTTTTAGTGATCCATGCATTTTTAGGATGCTGCAGTGAAACTGCAAAAAAAACACCTTAATATTCAGATCCAGCTTGATATTATGTATGGTCTGTTGACATGGCAGGAAAGGCAGAGAGTTTATTTCATAATTCAGATGTTTGTCCTGAAACAGAACCAAGTGTCACAGTTTTAGAGAAACTATTTGTTTTTGCTTTTTAGTCCTCAATCTTGAAACTCTTGTAGAATTGTATGCATTTGTTGATTTTAGCTGGGTTTTTTTTTAAATGACTTCAGTCCATCACCAATAAAAACATCTTCATAAAAGGTTCAAAATGGTTTTCTCACTTTGTTTTTAAATGATCTTTGATATTTAGGTAACCAAGCTGGAACTGAGTGATAAGTCTGTAAGAACATTTCTTAAAATGTTCCACTTTTACATCCAGCTGCTTCCAGATGTTCTGAAATCTCGTTTTGATGCATGTTCTGCTAAAGCTGTCTTTCAAAAGACCAACGAAAACTTTTTCTTTTTTATTTTATGTTGATAACATTTAGCTGAAAACAATAACCACTTCTCTGACAAACATTTTCTTGTGATTTGTAATTCTTTTTCTCTGTAATATTTTTTGTTGCTTTTTTTATTGTTTTTCTGAAAAAAAAAATGAAAAAAACAGGAGTGGATTTAACTTGTTCTAAGATCACAGAACCAAAGTTCTCTCAAATAAAAAGAAAAAACGCAACAAGCAAACACAAATCCCGTGTGACCACTGATACAAAATACATTCTTTTTATTCGCCCATCACTGAACACACACACACACAAATCAATGTCAAATATTAACACAAATATTTTTTTTAGTAGGATATACATCTTCACACCATTTACACACCATTTACACAAAATATACTGGAATTAATGTTCTTTCATTTACCATCTATCCTTTTTTTTAAAGTTTTTAAAATTCCATCAAAGCTAAGTAAGCCTTCCCTCCCTTTATATCTACACACATCTATTCTACTGTGCACGTTTCACCCAACTGAACTCCTTTTGCTCTGTTGTACCATTTAGGATTCATATGCTATTATATATACATGATATACATTGAATCTTAAATACATCGCTTTCAGTCTATTTACACATAGAAGCTTATTGATATTGCAAATGGCTACACAATATAAGTACTTTATGCTTTAAAAACATATTAACCCCCCACCCCAACCCCCTCAAAAAAAGCAATGTCATATCATGAGTGGTTGTTTAGAGGATTAGAATCGTTCGGACACACAAAAACATGCAGAACAAATTGAGATTCCATGTGAAGAAAGCATGAAGTCATGTTTGCAAAAGCTGGAAAATAAACAGGGCAGTGTGCCATCGACAAAACAACGAACCAAAAAGCAGAATTCTGTTTGAAAACATCAGATTATTTGGAGCATTTGTGTAATCAATCTTCCCAGGTCTCCATTCTTACTGGCTTTGAAAATGGAATAAAATAAAACTGCAGTTTCTGACATCCTTGAGTCTCGTTTACGTGATTGGAAAAGCAGAGCCGTTTTCCGTCTGGTATCGTTACCAGTGAGTCTGCTGCAGAACTCTCTACCTCACACAGACGGTTTGTAGCTCGCGCGGTTGCATCACAACCGATCACAGCTGCGTCTGGAAGATCAAATGAGGTTTCCGAGGCAAACAGGACACTTTATCTCCCGTCTCTTGGCTGAGAGCTAGGCGCTCGTTCGACCAGATGAAACTCATCAACTCCAAGAATGTGCTTTTATTCTTTGGTTTATGAGAATTAGGTGTTAAATGTACGCAAGTTGACAGGGAACGCAGGTGGTTTTACATGTTTTCCAGATTAAAAGCAAGATTTTGCTAACAAATCTAACCCAAAAAAACAAGATTCTATATGAAAAACGGAGTATTTGGTGCCAAATCTTTCAAAATAATCAATTTCTGGTAAAGAATGCACACTTTATGGCTATATAATTGATCTAAAATTCTAAGTTTTAGCTTAATAAAAGGCTGCTACATTTGTTGCCTCCACTTAGACAAAGTCCACACCCATCACAGCATCTGCTGGCTATCGTTGTGGCTCCCTGAACGTCATAAGAATGTGTTTTTTCTTTGTTGTTTTCTTTTTTTTTTTTTGTAACAGGCACAGCTTAGGCTCATTTATCTCTCGAAGCAGGGAGGAGTATGTGTGCATGTGTTTTTGAGAAAGCGTGCTTAAGTTTGAGTGCAGGGATGGCCCACTCACAGCAAAACACATTAGAGCATTTCCATTTGCTCTTCGCTTGCCGAGCGTGAACCCACGCAGTCTGTGTTCTGTCTCTGGTTAGTCTCTGTCTTTTGCTCCTTTTTCAGCACAGCCACAACCCATTCTTTTATTTAAAAAAAAAAGAGAAAAGAACTTTCCGTGGCAGATGGAGACAGAGGCCTCGATGCCTGTGGCAGCTGCCTCAGCTTCAGATCTTCTGGCACATGTGGAGCCTGGATTTGGAGGAGGAGGTGGCGTCTTTCCACACCTTGCAGGAGAGGCCCTTGGCGCAGTCGCAGCGCTGGAAGATTTCCAAGCCGTGAGAGCCTTTCTTCCTCTGCTTGGTGCACACCTCGCCCTGCCTCAGCACCGGCTTGCAGATCTTTGTCCAGAAGTGTCGGGCGCAGCAGTAGCCCTCTGAACAATCAGACGAGCGTAGGCAAGAGTCACCCTCATGGCCTTGGAGAGGAAGAAAGATAAGAACTTTAAACTGCAGAACAAAAACAAAGTTTCACCTGAGAAGCATGAAATTGTACATCAGAATCCTGAAGTTTTCTGTGCAGCAGCCCTTACTGTAAATATTTTGACCGTCCTAAAATGTGTTTCAGTGTAAAAGTTGTAATTAATTAATATCTTTACCTGTTCCTGAATGGCCTCTGTTCAGAGAAATAGTTTCTGTCCTTCAGGGCTGAGGAGCTAACTGCTAAAGCAGCTGAAATCAAAGTGCGTTGCTGCCATCTTAAAATGACTCTAATCTCCAAAACTTTACTTCAATTATAAAAACATTATTTTAGAAATCTTTATACCACTCTCAATATCACATCCCATTGTGAGGTACTCCAGCCAGACCCGACCCCTGAATAATAATGTATCCTTTATTAATCCCCTTGGGGAAATTCATCTCTGCATTTGACCCATCCTCGTTGTTTGAGGAGCAGTGGGCTGCCAACTCAGAATGGCGTTGTTGGGGGGTTCAGTGTCTTGCCCAAGGATACACTAGAAGTGCTACATTATGGTGCTCATAGTGACATTTTTGTTTTCTTTAAAATAATGAAAGAATTTATAGTAAATAGTCAAGTAAATTTAAAACTGAACCCTCATTACATTTGGAAGAATAAATCTGTTTTAAGTCAACAGCAATACTCTTTAGGCTTAGCTGCATTCGAACTAGCAATCAGCTGATGAGTCCTGTGGAATGAAAACTCCATTTCTCTGAACAGAGGCTGTTCAGTACGGAGCCCCTTAGGGGGCGTGGAAGACATTTTATTTAGTATCTGGGGCTCCGTAGCTCGGGAAGCTATCTGAGTTGGTAATTATTTTGATCTTTTACACATTAACACAACACAACATGATCTAAACGATTCTTTTAAGATTAAAAAAACAAACATGTAGAATAATCATAAATTTGTTTTCATAATGAGGAATTTTTCTAATTTTCTGAAATATTCCCATCAAGAAACATGTAGTTCAGCCTCTTTAAATCTTGACAGTTTGTATGTTATTCCAACAACTTCATCATGCAGGATTTATGTGGAACTCTTTTATGTGCGGGTCACCTTATAAAGAAATCACATGAATCAATTAGTTTTATTATTTTTAATTAACCAGGTTTTTTTTTTTTTTCCTTCTCTCATTTGATTTGATCTGGATGCAGAAAATTGCCTAAAGCCTTTTCTTTTTGTTAGTGAGTGTACAAATAAAAGCACATGCCCTCATTTATTAAATATTGAAGCACAGCTATTGCTTTTAAATAGATATTATGCAGCCTGCTGAATAATTGATGGTTAAGTCGATGCGTTAACTTAAATCAGACAGTACAATAGCTGATTAGAGAGCTCGGGGAGTTATTAGTCAGAAGCAGGTCAAGCCTATATGTTTTGTGGTTTTTAACATTTAGCTGAGCTTTTTACAGGCCTCCAAGTAGGAGCAGAAACATTGTGGTTCTCTCTGCTATGACACATGAGCAGAGGACCAATTATTAGCTTGTGGACTGGCAACATTCATGTTTCTTCTTTTTTTGAGTATGAACAGATCTATCCACCCACCTAGAGCAAGTTACATGAGAGAAAAAAGTTCCCACTAACATCCTGTGGAGGTCAAATCTCACCTTTAAGAGAAGGTTTAGGTTGTGCCTTCCCTTTCCTCCTCCAGCTGTGGTCTTTGGTGGATAGAACCATGTGATCATCTAAAGGTGAGATGTGAGGCGAGAGCACGCTCTCAGAGATAGAGACGCAAATATCTGCAGAGAACAGGAAGAAACAAATATAAATGAGGAAATCCGGTTGGCATCCTGGACATCTGAGAGGTCACATCTGACGGATTTTTTTTTTTGTGTGTGTGCAAAATCATCTAGAAAACGCAGGCGGTTCAAGAAAAAGTGAGGAGGGACCTTTAAAATAACAACAAAAATAAAAGATTTCTAATTGTTTTGCAAATTTTGCATTCTACAATCCACACCTCAGTGCGACCATGAGTGAAAGCACCCTTCTTAATTTCTTTTCTGTATGATGTTCTGTCCTCTAGTGAACAGCTGGGAGAGACGCTGATTTTTCAGTCAGGAAATGGATTCATCTTTGCAAGACTTTAAACCTCAAAGGAAAACAGAAAACCCTGGAAGAATGTTTTATGCCATTTAAAAAGGCATCAGGGACTTTTCATTTTCCAGTCAGACAAAGAACCATGTCAGCGCAGTCTGGTGAAACAATATAAACCATGTGATCGCTGATTCCTCACCTCTGGGTCTCAGTTTAACACGTCTGTGTTCAGCGTCTGGTCTTTTTACTGTAGGTTTAACGTGTGCCTAATCTCAAATGTCATTTTGCATAAAATTCACAGACAATAAAAATACTAAAAGTCAAATGCAGGGAAACTGTGTGTGTGTGTGTGTGTGTGTGTACTTACAGTTCCTGCAGCGGTTGCCGGGGCAGCACATGGCGTCTCGGTGGCAGCGCTTCTTCCTCCTGCGGCAGGTGAGGCATCGAGACGGAGCCTTCTGAGGGCTGTGGCAGTAGCTGCCCACACTGCACTCTTTGTCATTACTGCATGGATACACCTGCTGGGACAAACAAACCAAAGAAAAACTTGTAACATGTTCAAAGAAATTTGAAACTGGGAAGTCAAAATGTCTCTAAACTTCTTAACACTTGTTGCTGCGTACTGCCCCTAACATAACTTATTCATTTTTTATAGGTGGTTGCTGCAGTTCAGGGCAAAACTGTCAAGTTTTGTATGTTTTTTACAGCATTATAAGAGAGAGATGTTATATTAAGAACTTGTTTGACTGACACTTTTGTTTTTGAAAGAATAAAATCTATATTTTCACTTGTAATTTTGACCTTTTTTGTCTGTGTTGCAGAGGACAGAACTAAACAGTGCACATGTAACTGTTGTACACGTGTTTAGTATTGTTTATAGCAACTGTAGAGTTCTGTGATCCTAAACCAAATTTCACAAAAACTCTGTCAGAGATTATTCCTATAAAATGTGTAATCAAACATATAGGTGTATTATATACTGTAGCATTTTCTCATTTTCTTTTAATACAAAAAATGAGTAAAAAAAGACCTTAATGCATAAATACAAAGTTGAGAGATCTACTCTGAATCCCCCTGGATGTTGGAGCTCCTCACCCTATCACTGCCCCAGCCCACCGGTCGAACGTTCGCTCCATCCTTCCTTTACTCATGAACAAAACCCCTAGAGACCTAAACTCCTCCACTTGAGGTAGAACCTCAAGCCACCATTTATCAGTCGAGAACCATGGACTCCGATTTGGAGGTGCTGATCCTCGTCCCAGCCACTTCACATACAGCTGTGAACCAAGAGCTGAAGGTCAGCGCCTGATGAAGCTAGGAGGACCACATCATCTACAAAAAGCAGAAACAAGATCCTCCTGCCACCTCCTCCCTGAGGAGGTGCTCTGAGCATGTCCTGCTGGCAGGAGGCCCCCAGGTCAACGCAGGACACACTGGAGGGTTCCCGGTTCCTACGGCTGCCCCACGACCCGGAATCAGGTGAGCAGAAGAAAGCGAGGCGAGGAGACAATAATAAACAGAACACATAAAAGTCTTTGAGTGTTTCAAACTCAAACAGGTGGAAGAACATTGAACATAAAGGTGAGCCTCATAAACAGACTTACTGACAAACCTAATGTGGGGAATTGCAGGATCAGGGAGCAGTGACCAACAGTCTGTCCTGAGGTTTTCCCATAAGTAGCTGAACATAAATTCACTAAAGGAATAGTTATGACCATAAAATGTAACCATGTGGGATTAAACATAAGGAAGAGGACTGAGAACCTATCCCTGAAGAACTCCACATTCAAATCAAATGTAAGTCAAAAGTTATGTTATAATTGGTTAATTGATGTGAATAATAATGTAAATAGTTTTGAATCAACCTTGTATTTTCACTTACCGGTCTCACTAATTATATGTGTTATTAAACAAGACTTGACTGACAGATGCGATGCTATGGGGCTAAAACGATGACAGAGTAAACTGAAACTGAAAAAAAATACATTGAAACTGAAGAAAAAAATAAACTGAAAAATAAAATGTTAAAACTGAAAAATAAAACATTGATACTGAAAGAAAAAAAATTGAAACCGAAAAATACACTAAAACTGAAACAAACCCACAAAAAAAACTTTTTTTTACATTGACACTTATTTTCAGAGTTTCTATTCATTTTTTAGTTTCACTTCAATTTTTTTCAGTTTCAGTTTTTTGAGCCGGTGAGTTGTGACCCGGCCAGCTGAGACCAGAAAATCAATGGCTGCTTGCAGTTAGGAAAAACCAACAGTAAGTATGTCGGTTTTTGATCTTTTACAGAGATGAATCATTGTAAATAAGTTTCGTTTTTAATTAATTATGTTTGATAAAGGTGCGGTGGAAAAGCTAACGTTAGCCAAGTCATGTTAGCAAGCTAACCTCTGGGTAGCTCCAGCAGGTAGCCTGTCTGTAGACCAGGAGAGCTGAAGTACATCTCATTAACAGGTTAGCAGGAAATATTCAGCAGCCTCTAACCCAGAACAGCAGAATGTAGAGCATTATATCTGCTCTGGGGCTAATCAGGACTTTGTTCTCTTTGCTAGTGCAGGCTAACACAGGTAAACTGCTGCACGAGTCAGGCACCAGGAATTCAGCTCAGACCTGTTTATACCCAGATCAGTTGAATAATTCAGAATATTTATTTTATTCAATATGGTTCTTGCACAACCTCAATGTTGAGTTTTTTCTTTTAGATTGATTCATTTTTTAAGTGTTTGTCAACTTTATTGATCAATTGATCAGAGTAATGTTTAATGTAAGTGTAATTAGTACCTTTATGGATTATTTCCAGTTGTATTAAGATATGAATTGTTTTATTTTCTGTTCTTGAGATGCTGTTTGCATGACGTTCATTCCTGTGCCTGAGCTGAGTGAGAAGAAGTCCAAAGCCTGTCATCGGCGTCTCCCAGACTTCCTGCAAAACCTTAAAACTACAGGTTTGTATTGTCAGTCAGTTAAAGTTAAAAATCATAACAAAGGTAACAAAAAAGCAGATATGGACATGGGTATTTTTGTATTTTAAAACCTACAACACAGAAAAATTGTCAACTTTCATTTTTGAATGTTTTGCTTCTACAAATTCAGACTTTTTAATTTTTCAGTGATCTTGATCAATAGATCCCTCAAGCGCGCGTCCGGCGCAAAAACAGTGACAGCAAACAACTTGAAAAAAAAAACTGAAACTGAAAAAAAAAAACTTGAAACTGAAAAAAAAAAC
>SSNR01000018.1:1423927-1433937 GCA_006937965.1 Callopanchax toddi
TTTTTTTCTTTCAGTATCAATGTTTTATTTTTCAGTTTTAACATTTTATTTTTCAGTTTATTTTTTTCTTCAGTTTCAATGTATTTTTTTTCAGTTTCAGTTTACTCTGTCATCGTTTTAGCCCCATACAATGCAACCCAGCATTTTATTTCTTTATTATCACTAATGTAAAGCTTAATTTGTTCCTGCAACAATGTTAAATTCTGTATCAAAAACACATGTTAACACGAGTAATCCAATGTTTCTCTTAGCTTTAGTTCGGTAAAAACAAGAGTCAAGGTGGGATTTTAAAGGGTATTTATTTTAGAAGTTGAGTCACAACCATGTATTTTCATTTGAAATATGTTCAGGATGCTCCCTTTATTGTTCAAATAAAATATTCAACCAAGCAGCCAGATAGACACCCCTGGGGAGGGGCAGAACTTTACAAAATCCATTTTAAACTCTTACTTTCTACCTCACCCCACGCAAAAAGCTTCATACTTTGATGATCCACAACAACAAAAAGACTTAAAACGATATTTTTATTTGGACTAAATGTAACATCCAAGAAGACTTGGTCATGAAAACTCAACTCACATACTAAAATATGTCACATCACAATTATTGTGTAAAATTAAAGAAGTAATTGTGAGTAATTGTGGATCAGGAAACTACGTCTGTGATTTTTAGAGGAACCGAGCTTAGAAAGCCTTAATGATCCGTAAGCGTTCCTGTTTTTAAAGTTGTTTCAGGATTAGTCATTCCCGTTTATAACGTCAACATTTCTCGCGCAATTTGTAAGAAATTGAGTTGAAATTGCTCTTTGCCAGAACCTTAGAATAGCTATAAAAGTAAATATGGTCAGTTTAAAAAAAATAGCCACTGATGTTTGTAAAGTCCAAACTAACTGCTGTTTGCTCTCATTCCGATAACTGAAAAGCCGCTACTTGACTTCGTCCCAGTTCCCTCAAAGTGCTCAGAGCTTTAATGAGCTATAACTGAGGGCTCATTTTGTAGGCAATCATTCTCCTTCCTAGTTAAATTGGCTGGGTTTTTGTTTTACCCTTTTTTTTTTAACTCAAAGATTGAGAAATATGATGCAGCCCAGCAAAACACACAACTGCGCTATATATTTTTCCCTTTGGTGGACTAAAATCGCCACAAAAATAGATACTGTCCCTGACAATAAGAGGCAATTAACCTCCTTTTTCCATAAATGCTGAGAGTTTACAGGACCCGTTTCCATGCATGTCCTTTTCATGTTTGGCATAATCAGGAATCTAAAGAACTTATTAAATTTGTAGCTACTTATCAAAAATGAACAGCTGCATAAAAAAGTACACCAGTGTGTTTTTAAAGCTGCAAAACATGCCGTTTAAATCCACTCCGCTTCATTTTAAGGGTCAACAAAAGCTGTCGGAAACTTCCACAACAAACGGCAACTAGTGCATCCAAATCAGCTGAATAAACAGGAAATGAAATGTAGCGGTGTAAATGATGTTCCTTTGTAGGCCGACATTAGAACAGCATGTTTTGGTTGCCACACCACCACCACCACCAGCAGCACCACCACATCCACCCACACTCAGCTGGCACAGTGTTGACAGACCTGATTTAGTGTGGCTTACCACGGACAAACATCAGCATGTGAGCGAGTCTGAATGAAATCTGGGTGAAATAATGGCATCCACAATGAATTTAAATAAAAATAAACCTCCACTGGGTGGCCATCGAGGGAGAAAAAAAACTAACGGCAGCATAATTCCACAGTTTAAAACAACAACATCAGCATCTCGGCATGGATTTCTGACTTGTGCGCGCACGTTGTAAAAAATTAACGACATTAGACTCGTTGGGCGGTTGCCACTCTTGGCTTTTTCTCAGGCTGGAAACACATGGAGCCGATGCAGCAGACGTATAGAAAAATTAGCTGGAATATTAACATGAACGGTCATCCATCATTATGACAGACTCCAAGAACGCAGATGTTCAACGGGCTGATGAAAAGAACAAAGAGTTGAATCAGAACCATAAAGAGTATTCAAACGTTCGGCTAATTAATTTGACAAGGAAATGAGGGGAAAGTAGACCAGCGCCTCTAAAGGTTTAATTACATTTGTCCTGGATAAGTACGCTGTGAAGAACTGGCTGTCTCCTGTTGCTTTCTGCCAAGAAATCAAACTTCCCAGTTGTGCCACATCAATACAAACTACAACCCTCATCTAAACCACAAGTTGTCATTTTGGATTTGTTTTTGTGTTTAGATTAAACATCAATAATTAGATTTAGGGACTCCAGAGCTCTTTCAGAAACGAGATTGGATATCCACATTTCTTCCTGTCATCATAATAATCACCCCCTGGTTCTGATTCTGTACTTAAAACACAGACATGCATTCAGTTTTCTTCCTCTTAACGAGAAATCACTGCTGTAACTTGATACGACGTTCAGTTTGGTGAAACTGTCATTTCTGATGTCGAGAGTTAACTTTAAAGCTCAGCTGTAATCTGCTAATGTAAAGAGATGCATCCAGTGGCGATGAAAAGGTCTTCTTCTTTGGTCTCGTTTAAATGTTTCAAATCAGCAAACAAACTTTAAATATCGTAAGATAACCTAAGTAAATAAAAGAAGCCGTTTTTAATGATGATTTCACACATTTTCCAGAAAGTTCCACTTTTTAAGCCAAGTGGTTTTGATGTCGTTCTGGGTTGTGTTGCTTTTTGAGATCGTTTAGCCTACATCATGTTGTCAGACAGGTTCTAATGAAGTGATTTCTTAATTCTACAGGTCTGGTAGTAATCTGGCCTAAATGTGAATAGTGAAACTGAATTCAACTTTCCCAATATTGTGGTTAATCACAATTAATTCAGTTTACAAAGGTGGAGATTACTTTTTCACATATGGTCAGGATGATTTTCATAGCGTTTTTTTCTTTAAAGTCACACTATGTAGCTTTTTCATATTTTTAAATCTTTTTCTTGAGCCAGTATGTGCTAATCTGACCCTTTACAGGGTTAATGATGAGTCACTCAGCCCCATCTGCTACTTGAGTACAGAATACCGCGTTTGCAACTTCCGAGTCTCCGGTCCGGTGCCCTGAGGTCTCACAAAGTCACGTATCTTGCGAGGGTTAGGCTAACCCAATGTAGCTAGCTGATATGCTAGCACCGGAGTGTTTTTAGCTCATGATTCCTGCTTGAACTCAGCTGATTTCTTTGAATGAGTGATGAACCGCTCCAGTAGAAAGCAATGAAGGCTGAGGAGACATTTCAAGGTGTTTCTGAGCAAAAACAATGCTAACATTTTTACGACAGTGACTTAAAACGTACACTAGAGGGTGCTAAAAACAAGCTAAAACAGCATATTATGCCTTTAATAAATGAAATCGTCCAAACTGCATTTTGTATTTACTCAGACTATTTTTATCTGATATTGATATTTGTTTGGCCGATATAAATTATCTAGGTGTGACAAAAAAGTAATAAAACATAAACAAAAAAAAGTACATACTTTTACACAACACTTTACATCACGAGGAGGTACATGATGGGAAAAAAGTTTTGGGAAAGAACAGCTGGAGTTGTCTTGTTTTTTCTACCCTGACAAGAAAAATGTGCTGTTATTTAAATATGAAGACAGCCAGGTCTATAAAGCGTTTCTTACTACCTGCTTTGATTCAGATCTGTCTTTCTAGCCAGGCAGCAGTTTTAGATCAATTAAAGTTCATTGCATGAAAGAAGAAAAGGCTGTGGAAGAAGACTTGGGCTCACCTCTTCCATCATGACTTAAAAATGCAAGACAGATCTTTGAAACCCTGAGATACCAGACCCTTCAACCACAGCTGATAATCATGCCTTATCCTGTCATGTTTTAAAACACCCCGTTTACAATTTCTCAATGACAGGGCTTCCTTTAGATCCATCTTCCTCATCTCTCTTTTTATTTATGTTTTTACCCCGTTGCTCCCTTATTGACTACCTTCACACATAAAAGTGTTGCCTCGGCTCCTGCACAGGAAGCGGGTTAAGAAACAATGAATCCTCTTGGCATGCTGGTGAGATGATAACGGATGAGACAGACAGAGATCCATAAGGGAAGCCCGGGGCGCTGTCTCGCGTTGCTCTCGTGCAGGTAACACACCGCTGCTTTGAAGAGGAGCCTTCAATGTGCGGGAGCAACAATCTACAAGGGATTTACTGCAGGATACACTGGGCTTTGAACCTTTTTTCCCACTCTTTGTGATCCCTTATTTACGTTTGTAGAGCCATTCCAAAGTGCTGATATAATTCCTTGGAGGAGCTATGTAATAGCATATAAATAGCAAAACAACAAACAAAACAACGAGAAAGAAAACAAGTATTCATAAAATCAGAAATGATGAATTTATTAAAGTCTTAATTGGCCTCTGTGATTATGACATGAGCCAAAGTGTCATGGTACGAGAAATTAGGTCAAAATCAAACAAACACACCACTATTTGCTGCTCCCACACAAAGAACAACAGTTGGGTTTTTAGTTGTCTTGTTAACGTTTT
Organism: Callopanchax toddi; assembly: GCA_006937965.1. NCBI lineage: Eukaryota > Metazoa > Chordata > Actinopteri > Cyprinodontiformes > Nothobranchiidae > Callopanchax > Callopanchax toddi. Next base: position 1,428,444 of record SSNR01000018.1, read on the forward strand.
ATTTATTATAATAGGTGTGTTTTGCAAAGCAAACAAATCAATGTCTGGAGACTGAAGGTTAGAGAAAAGCCCTGTATGAATAAACGATTGAAAATATGTTGGACAACATTCATCCAGGTCATTGTATAGTCCTAAAAAACAAAACCAAAGAGAAATAAAGTCCTCATTTTTGAAGGTGTTTCACGTTGTTTCAAAAGAGCTTTAAAACCTTCCATATGTGAATTTATCTGTCTTTCTGCACACTTTTCTATGCTTCCTGCCACAATTTGGCTTCACGCAGACTTACAATAAGGAATTTTTATATTTGCATAATTACAATAATTTCCTGAAGCTTTTCTCCCACATGGTGTCCCAAAGATCAAGATCCTCAAACTTTGACCCCAAACCTTTGATTTTTGATCTGTTTAGATAGCAGATAGGGCATCAGATGGAAAGATAAATCCAAGTAACTATAAGTTAAAACGAAAATTTAAATCCAGCTGTCCAATTGCCTTACTTTGCAAATGATTTTTGTACTTAAATAAGTCAAATTGAGAGTTAAGCTTGGGTGACAGAGCGGTGGGGTTTTTGCTCCCTGTCTCGTGTTTGGAGCTGACCTTTAGAGCTCCGGCTCGTAACCTGAAGCTATGAATGGTGTTAATGAGCGCCCGGGGCCTTGAGGAGTCAAATAAACAATGTCACTGTATAAACAGACTTCATATCCCCTGAAAGCACAGACAGCCTGTATCAGATAACACGGGGATGACTGCGCACAAGTCACTCACACAAACCATGTCTTTAAACACTGCTTGGCGTCTTTTCATCACGCAAAACACATGTGTTTATAGCCATCGCTCTTTGAGGACTAGGATCCAGAGTCTGCAAGAACTAGACCTTCTTCAGGTTGAGTATACACTCTGAGTTGATCTTACATGAAAAAGGGCTTTTCTTCAAAGACTAGCAAAGCAAAAGGCAAAGCTCCTGATTGTAATCTGGGGGGCGATTTGCTCTAAAAAGTTGTCGTGGACTGGGAACCAGTGCACATCAGAGTTCTGATGCACAAGGTTTCCAGTTTACGGGTTTGGGCATGATTCTGAATCAGTTTTGGGTGGGTGGTCCCCATCTGCATGTCATAGTGTGCTGTTACCACTAGAGGGCAGTCTAAGAGAAATGGAGCACTCTGGGGGGAAAGAAGAGAAGTATAACGGCGTATTAGGGCCACTCAAGAAGAAAAAAGGAAGAAGCGTCAAAGAGAAAAAGCAATTTTTAAAAAATGTTGAAATAATGTTTCCTCTTTAAAGTAAAAATTTCCAATTATAAAGTTGTTATTTTGAGGCAATCAAAAGCAACTCCTGCACTGACTTCGAATACCCATAATGCCTTGTTCTTAATGAGCTATGGTGACTTTACTTTAACAAAAAGGTGACTATAGTTTAACTCGTGCTGCACCTGGATCTAAACACAACCTGTAAAAAACAACTTCCCAGGATCTCTAGCGGTTTAAGCTGCTGAAGAGAACAAAACTAAAGGATTTTACATTCTTTAAATATTTTGAGGTATGTGGGTATGTTAAAGACTCTTATTGTGAAATGCTGAGGGAATTCTGAGCTTTGCTGTGAAGGCTAAAAACCGCACCTTGCATTCAGGAAAATATCTGGTTAACTCAGTAAAAACACCAAAAACCTTTAGGTGCAATCAAAATAAAAAAGGAACAACTAGAGCTCAGGAGCACAAAAGGGGGTTGCTGTCCTTCTAAAAGCAGACTCTGACATATTTTTTTGGCCAGAATTAAAATTTATTCTGGAATAGATATTTTTTTACTTTATTTCTCTAAATTTTCTTCTTGGTGTTTTTTTTCCTGGTGCCCGCTGTGGCTCTGAGTGAAATGTTAAATGTTTAAAATATTAGGCTCAGTAGACAAAATGGACTTAGAAATGGATTTTTTAAACTTTTTTTCTTGCGCTTGCAAGGCAACTAACTCATCATGATGAAAAATGTCCCATCATGCATTACTGATCAATGCATTTCTATTATAGAGCATCTCTAATTGTAGTAACAGTGATACTGAACTCATTTTTAAACAAAAGTCTTGACATTTTGAAGAAGAAAGGCTTGATTTTTAGAGGTTTAATTGCAAATGACAGCACAGTGTTGTTATTGATGATGAGGCTCAGAAAAACTCTGCTTTATCAGTGTGATGAGAGCATGTTCATGATGACAATAGACTGTATCGGGTTGCTAATATAGAGGTAACTAAGACATCTGAGGATGATTGTGTTACCTGCTCAGAGAGAAGGACAACTTGCAGACTTTACAAACTGTGTTAAATTAAAATAATGATTCTATTATTGTAGATAAAATTAAGTGGTAATTACCTTGAGAAAAACTAGTAGTTATCTCAAGATAATGGGACAGTTAACTTATAATCATAGGACAATCTTTAGAACTATTAATAACAGCTGTTCTCTTCCATAAGATTAGTCTGTTTTACACCTCTATGGTAAGACTTTTTACATTTTATTCTTTTTATAAATTAATGAGTTTGTTGGGTTATTTAGGGGGAGGGTTAGCCTTTCTGTCTGCCTCATGCTAACCCTCGTCATATCAACTTTTAGCTTCATCTCCGTATTGTTCCCTTTTTGGAAAACGGCGCACAAATCCATCTGTGTTTGTTGAATATCCACAATCCTTCATGTGCTGAGGGTAAAAAGGATTCAGACTGGAGTAACCATGTCCAAGACCTCCTAATCAGGAGAGTCAGAGAACAAACTGAGCCCGACACCGTACCAGGCAGACAAACCGTTCCCTTCCTTTGCTTCATTCAGTCCACTAAAAGTAATTTTATACATAACAGACTCCTCGGAGATTGCTTGTTAAAGTATTCTTGCATCAAATAAAGCGTCTGTTGAAGGCTGCTGATACTTAACAGACACTCTGCTGGTTCTGTGGGCTCTGAGAGGTTACAGCGGTGAGCACTGGCTGCCCGGCCCATCCATGTCTGCTGGCTGCTGTCCAAAGGAGCCAACAGCGTCACCAGTCGTTAGCTGTCAAGGCCTCTGAGGTTTTGGCTTTGTCAGTTTTTACTAACGTCAGGCTGGCGTGATAAGAGTGAGTCTTTCACCACGACTAAATGCTAGGGGAAGGACTCAAAACCTGATGCATATCTGCAAACTTTGTCAGCAGCTGCAGGATTTTAAACTTCATTGAGATGTCAGAGATTTTCTCCAAACCAGGGATTCTGACCCAGCATTTGTAAACCAGCGGACACAAAATCACACTGTGGTCTCCAGCAGCCGCCGCCTGTCGTCTCAGGAGTAAGAGATCATTTTTAAATCCTTCAGGAGCTCTAATGAGAGGATTTCAGGACTCAAACGAGCTGCCTCATGAGAAATTCCTGCCTTTCTCCATAATTGACTGAAAAGAAAGCAAGTTTATAAAATGGTCACGGTGGTTTAAGCTCACAGTCCCACCTCATGCTGCAAATTCTCCAGAGGTGTGATAATTTGCCAACCGCTCATCCCCACACTGAGCAACGTCAGCAACGTGACAACTCCTCCATAAATCTATTTGCAGCATTCTGGCCCCAGCACTTTTTCTTTAACGCGACTTTCCGTAAAAGAAACCTTAAAAGCCCATTTTCTACGACTTTACGCAGTGCTTTAATCAGCACTAATTACAAATAAACGTGAAATGATTCTGGGTCTCCTCCAAGAGACACTTTGGAAAGAAAGAAGAAAAATCCCACTGAGATGCAGAACATCAGTGCAGCTTGTCAAGCACCGTGAGACTGAATCACGCCTGTTAATTTACGAGGCTGGAAAACTCTCTAAAAGCCAGAAAACACACACTTCTAATAATCCTATAAAGTACACACCCCTACAGTGTCATAAAACAAAACCTAATAAGCGTTTTGATTTAGGACAAAACACACCAGAGCGTTATGGTGGTCTCTGCACACGCATAATGTTTCCCCTCGGTCCACTCTTCCAAACCGCTCCATATTATTGCAACGTCAAAGCTATAAGCAGGCGCTCAAATTGAGGTTTGGCAGGGTGGCTTGAGGTTGGATCTCCACACTCCACGGAGGAGAGAGTGTGGTTTGTCTGTAAGTCTTCCCTCAGAGCTGGGTGCCCCTGCTCTCACTCAGCACCATGCTCTTAGCTGGGATAAAGCACTAGACCAGGACACCAAATGATATGACAGAAAACTCCTGATGAGGTGATGGAGAGGTGATGGAGATGTGGCAGTGCCATCTGCTGCACAAAGAGAGGTGTCTGAGCTCAACGTAATAAAGACTTTTTATTCCAATAAATTAAATTCAGATGATTTAAATCAAAACATTATAAATGAGGAGTTTTTTCTCTCACATCTTTATACCAAACAGTAAGAAAACCCACTAAAATAACAGGCTCAAATGTAATTTGCTATTTTGTAACAGCCTTGTTGAAACAGGAGGAATTGATAACACTTTGAGAGTTGGTTAGTATACCTCAGGGGCCACTATGAGACCCCATAATCCCAGCAAGCGTCTGGACCACTTTAATGACACTAAGACCCAGACTGAAAATTACCCCAAGTGTTAAGTTTTTCTCACATTTCTGCTGGCATTAATGATTTACTGTCTGGCGTTTGAAAGGCAATTAAGGTTTATGAGGGCTCCATTCCTCACTATTTCCAATAGCAGCTCACATAATAAATTAAATTGTATCTGAACTTTAAAAAACCGCTTCTTATGAACGTTTATTTCTGCTCATTTGTGCGTAAAATTATGTAAAAATGTACTTTTTTTTCAAATGCATTAATAATAATAATGTGAGTAAGTACCTGAGGGATGCTGCTGTGCTTCTTGCTGACCGGAGCGGAGCGGTTAGCAGCCGGTGTTGGCGTCTCCTCTAAAGCTGCAGGCTTGATGGAGTTCGCCTTTGGCCGCGCCTCTGACACCTGGGATGCTCCCGTCTTCACAGAGGCGACGAGAAACATCACAACGCAACATCTATTCCACGTAGAGACCAGCATCCTCGAAACAAGTTTGGAGGAAACGATGTACAAACCTGCTTAAACGTCTATTTATAGTTCAAGTCTCAGTGAGGAGCGTGCGCCCTGGCACAGTCCATGCGTCAAAGTTGCCAAACTTGCAACAACAATCGTACTGAGTGGTTTTTATGCTTTCAAAAAGATGTTTAAAAGAATGTCTGCCATTGACAGATGTTGTGTGGAAGCCACGGATTCCCCGGTGTTTCCGGGACACAATAAATAAACGTTTTCGGTTAAAATAGCGACGCGCGGCGGGTGAGAAGCGACCCGGGTCTCCTCTGAGTCTGTCAGGCTGGGAGTGAGCGCTTTACTCTCCCAGCCGGCTGTTTTATGATCTCGGATACTTTCTTTTTATAGGATTCTAATGAGTTTTCTTCCTCCGCCCCTATTCACCATCTGACAAAGACTGAAACTGATCTGTGTGCGGGACCGACAGCGGGAGCCCCCCCCCCCCCCCCCCCCCCCCCCCCCCCCCCCCCCC
>SSNR01000018.1:1433947-1453437 GCA_006937965.1 Callopanchax toddi
CCCCCCCCCCCCCCCCCCCCCCCCTCGGGAGAAAAACCTATAAAATTATACACTGTGTATTTTAACTGAGTACTTCAGCCTTTTTACTACACGGTTGGGTAAAGAAAATAAGAGAAAAGACATGAAAAAATGCATAAGTTTTAATGTTTTTATAGGTAAAGTGATTTTATTTTTATAAGACACAAGAATTAATTAAGTGGATTGGATGTTAAAAGAGAGATAATGGATCATAAATAAGAAACCTCCCTCATGAGGTTTGTCCTTTATTTAGGGTTCTTACATCTTTAAATCAAATTCAAGTACTTTCAAGGTGATTCTGATCATTACCATAAACATTTCATAAGTACTCAAAATGATTTGTTTTGCTTTCTTGCCTCATAAAATTATTTCAGCTATTGTTTCAAGACCTTATCAATCACTTTAATTAAATTCAAGCACCTTTAAAACCTTGAAAACACCCATAAGAGCCTTGTTAGTCGGTTATAAAGTTGGATATCTAAAAACTAAAATAAAATCAAACATCTTAAGATGCTTTTTATGTGTTTATTTCTGTGTTTCCTTCATTGATTTTGATTGCTGCTATTTCAGCTCCTCCTGCTTCATATCAAGAAAATCTCATGCTGAAAATCGACATGGCGGATCACGAAAGTGGAAAATGTGATGCACAAATAGGAACCTTAAGCTGCATGTAAATCAAGCCAGGAAAAAAAAGAGTCACCCTCACAATGTACAAAAAAAAAGAAAAGAAAGGAAAGAAACAAGCAGCCAGTCATCAAAAGCATCTTTCCCACAATGGCTCAATGACTCTCCTCCTAATAATGCTTTTAGTCTTCACACACACAAGTCAGTAGCATCTATTCAACGCTGGAAGCTCGGCTGGGCTGGGGTGAAACCAGTATACCGGTAAAGGCTTCTGACCTCAAAAGCGATCCATCACATCCTCCAATTCAAAGTGTCAAGTTCTTTTGTTGGAGACAATGGGTGACCAACTGAACTGGGGAGTGGGAGGAAGTATTGGACTTGTCTGATGTAACTGTAGACGCTCGGAGGTGATACTATTTTAGCCACCGTTGTCACCTGAGCGCACAATGATTTACCATGAAAGACTCCCACCAGACAGATGCTTTTTTTTCCATTTCCCCCCCCCCCCCGTTTAAAAGCATATATGTTCAAATCTGTTTTTAGAGAGGCTGGAAAGGTGTATTAAGTTAGAAAGCAGTCAGCAGTAATAGCTCTACCGCTTTGATATCTTTGTTTGAGATGTGATAAATGATAATATAGTTCAAATAACTAATGCAAAACGAAAGCAGTGGCTCAAACGCAAAAAAGCTCTGATTCGTTCCATCAGCAGCAGCTGGAGTTCGTCTGCTTTCAGTAGAAAAATGAAACAGTTGGAAAAAGTGCCTGGAGAAGAGGGTGAAAGTCGCCGTGGAGACGAAGATCAGAGCAAAACGGGGGGAAAGGTTCGGAGGGGCTGACGCATTTCAAGCATATTCATCACTTTATTACAGGCAAGCACGAATGGGAAGACTCGTGAAAAAGCTTTCAATCCAGAGGGGAAGAAAACAAAATCTGGATTACACATCTTAAAGAACCACTTCAGATGAGATACGAAAGTAACAGACGTTCAAATGTTCTGGTGAAAAGAGGGCGATCCGTGTTTTGGACTGGCAAGAAGTTCTGCAGAGGTTGTCATGGATTTGTCACTGTAGGCTTTAATAAAGACATTTAGTATCAAATGTGTAATAATAAACTTACATAACATCTGTCAGTTGGAAAGAGTTTCCAGTAAGATTATCTCTTCTGACATGCTCACCCAAACCTTCACAGTTATCCCATTTTGATTGTTTCAAAGACTTCAAGCCGTCTGTAAAGTAATATCTCAGAACGTATCAATATCTATTTACCTGACAGCGATTTTGCAACCTGGATTCTGAGGGAAGATTAAGGTCACGTCGTGGAATCAGACTCCCTTGACACCAAACACCTACGGCATCAGTTACAACGGGATTGGTAAAAACATCCTCTGTAGTGAAATTATACGCTGTTTATGCTGATAAAGAGAGTCGTGCTAGGCAGGTGGTCTATCCGTGAGGTGCCACATGTCTCATTAGATAATAAGGCTTCCAGACAATTTAATACCTGAGACCGTCACAGTGTGCTTTCTGTTTTAACTGTTTTTCTTTTGCAGGTTGAGCAAGACTCGAGCAAAGATGCACACAGTCCGTTTCAAAACGTTTCTGAAGGCCAACTTGCAAATATTTCATTAGGAAATAAATTTACAGGAAGGTCGTGAGTTAGAATCTGTATATAGGGCCTGGTGGTGGATCATCTCTGGTGGCTAAATAGGCAAACCAGACAGCAAATATAGCGTACATGCAGCAGCTATGACGATGCTTTGGAGACACATTAAGGATCCTTCTTGGAGTCTTTCCCTCCACAGATAAACTTTGGTCTTCATAGTCAAATGTTTTCATCAACAGAGTCCAATCAGGGTTGATATTATATGTATGCATCTTTGTGTTCTAATATATGACGAGTTCTGTTTCTCTCACAAAGTTCTACAAAGTCTATTAGATTATGTCCAATGTCACCGCAATGGATAAGTATCTTTGCTTTCAGGTAGAGGGAAAGCTGCCTTGGTGAGAATCACACTGCTAGATACCTATTTTATGCTGATTATCCTACATAGACTTGTGCTACTGTGTGTGATAGGTTGTCCACAATCACTCCTGTATAGAAGTGTACCTGCCATTCAAGCTCTATAAACCTGAACCTCAGGGCATTTTCACACTTGCAATGTTTTTTTTTTTTGTTAAGTCAAACCCTGGTTTATTTTTTCTCTCGGTGCAGTTTGTTTGTGCAGATGTGAACAGAATAATCGCACTAGGGTGTGGACCAAAACAACCGTACTAGGACTCTGTGGAGGAGGTGGTCTCAGTACAGCTCCAATTGAACTCCAGTGCGGTTTGCTCATAGCCTAGCCATAGTGAACTAGATTGTTAGTTTTGCTCTGCAGACTTTGGTCTAGTAGCCACGCTTCATTGGAACCTCTGCAGCCCACTGATTGGTCCGGTCAGTCTCGTACCGGGCCAATCACAGCGCTCTAATGGTTTGGTGGGCGAGATTAGCCGATGACGGCAGAGCTCCGACTCTGAATTTAAACATGGCGGCAGCTCGGGAACCACAATCATTTGAAATTGCTTTACCATCAACTTTGGACAATTTAGATTTGGGCTTTTCTTTAAGATGTGAACAGATAGAGACACTTAGGTCTTTTATTTTGAAAAAGGATGTATTGACCGCTTTCCCGACAGGATACAGTAAAAGTTTAATCTACCAGCTGGTTCCGGTTGTTGCTAAGCAACTCTGATTGGTCCTAGCACTATCCAATAGCATGTGAAGACAGTTTGATTGACAACCGTTGATCCCGCCCCTATGAATGAGTGATTTCATTGAATTGTAGCTAGACTATATGTCCATATAGTCTGGCTTGTCAGGCTAGTTTGCTCATAGTGTGAGCGTGAATCGACCTTAATTCAACACAACTACCAGGAGTATGCTACAGCCAAAATCTTCCCATAGCCAGGTATGCTTTGCATACTGTGGTAGAGTACACAAACTTCAGTAGCTTACCAAAAAAGAACAGAGGGCTCAGTTGGAAGAACAGCATGTTACGTTCCCTCACTGATATTATGACAGATGACTACATTTGTCCACCAAATCATAAAAGCACTGAAGATTAAACTGTTGAGTATGTTTCTACGGGAGAGGGGGTTTGACCATTCTGTTGTCAGAACGCAGTACTTTCTTCCTGTATTAACTCCTGCTAGTGCAGCCCTCTGACCAATAAGCAGACTGAAGGTTTCCATGTACTTTGTAGTGTTATATTTTGGTTCACTGGCAGTTTTTTCTGTGTGAAATTAAACCAAACCATTAAAAAAGCTACAAGTTATTCATCAACTGATTTGGACCACAGTGGACAAAGTTTAGATGTGAAAACGCCCTTGGTGGATCGCTTCTGTAGCTTATCATCCCATACCTTCTTACACAGAGTTGCAAGGTTGATTGCTGCTTTACCACTCGTCCACTTCAGTATACTGTAGGTTGTTGAAGACGTTGGAACAGAGATACTGAAAATTGTTAACAGTCCCAAGTTGAACTTTCTAATCTTGGTCTTCACCCTCAATCCAACATTAAACTTCATGAAAACGTACAGCATACTCAAACTAATTATTATCTTTTTATCACCATTGTTTACCTTTCTGGCTAGTATTTCTCAGCCCATTACCTCTGACATTAAAACACTAATAAACCAAACACAGCAAGACTTGGCAAGAATGGCCCTCAACAAAAGACCATCCACTCCATACTCCCGGAGCTCCCCTCTAAAAATGCAATGGGTTTATTAAACAAACATCCATGATATTACTGATCTATAGAATTGTGATTAATTTCAAACCCAGTCTTGAATTGTGATAAAGGTAATTGTGGGAACATTATTTTCTGTTTGATGGTTCAGACTTTCCAGAAAGAGATTTTTAGCATCATGGTTGACCACACACCGTTGCATCAGCTCAAAGCATGACTCGGCCGGTTTGTGTCTGCCTTTGATTCAGCATCACCCAGAAATGCGGCTGTTTACGCTCAATCTATGTGGAGTTTGGGGTTCCCCTCGGCTGAGACCCAGGAACGTGTTAGTGGTGTTCTGCTGACGAGCTGCGACTGAGAAAAAAACTGTCGCTGACATAAATGTGACTCACACAGACATGCATTGAAGCACACCCACATTAGAGGATGAACAAATTATAGAAGTTACTGTCTTTCCCTTTCTTACTCGTCCATGTCTGGCAGATGTGAGCTGGCAGCCTGATGAAATGGATCATCCCACAGGTGGCTAACCATTAGAGCAGCAAGCCAAAAGGAAATAGGTCTGATTCCAGGAAATTACAGGATGTCACAAGAAAAACACATTTGGTAAGAGCTGTTTGGCTTAAACGCAGATGACATTATTACCATTCAGAGTTTTGATCTACTTGTAGAGATAAGGTGAGTTTTCTTCAAGTGAAACTTGTACTTATAATATTCTACTGAAAGTCACATTGTTTGACCTGCACAATAATTAGAAGAGGAAAAAAGTACATTTGATCAAAGTAGAACAGTCAGCACATAACCCAAAGAATTTCATTCTTTTCCAACACAGTTCATCAACCTATTTTCTTAATAATTAGTTTTTTAGGCCGCTTGAATTGGAAAGCAAGCTTAAAGATAATTATTACCTGCTGCTGAAACGCAAAAGGCTGGCGATAATGTTTTTATCTGTATCTTTAGGTGCAGTTTGCAATTCTAACCCTTGAGAAAGTAATCATTAAACTGACTTTTGGAGTTAATCCCATTTACAGTAAGTTGACCTCTGCAGCTATAGTAGTTAACATTGGCAAACACAAAAACAGCTTTAACTCAGTCAAATCTACAAATGTTGACCTAAAATTTCATGTGGCAGCTGAGAGTGGCATACTCCAAGTGCTAACAGATTGAGTATCTTGCATGAAAAGCAGCAGCAAATATGTGAGATGATGAGATTTTGATCCCTCGGGATGGATCCCTTTGGGAAATTCAGATAAATATGTATGTATGTATTGACCCTTTGGACGTGACGTCACGCTGCTCATGGTTTCGCCCCATTAGCCATTTCGAATGGCAAATAAACTGATACAGTTACACGTGTAACTACACGTGTAAATACACGTGTAGAAACTCCTGGGAAGCTAGTCAAAACAAGCCAGTTTGTAGCTTTTTATTGCTTTTATTTAGTTGATTTCACAGTAAAATGGTAATAGGTTGCTGCACGGTTGGCTGCACTAACACACATGGGTGTAAACTCAACTTGTCATTTTTTCAAAACTTTGATGGAGACCGAAAACGCAGTGGCTATGTCCACTATAGTGAATCCCAAGATAGTTATTGATTATGATCTTCGCCTGATGTGAGAGTAGCATTTGAACCCGTTGACCCTGCCAGCCGCTAAAACTGGTAGGAATCCGGACTTTTTTGAAAATCAGTTCCAGTGTAAAGTGAACGCTGTTTATCACATAATGTTATAAATCCAGCCGGGTGAATTCTGGCAAAGTCGGCAACTTGTTTACATTGGTGAAGCAGCAGGGAGAACGTAAGCTAACGTTTGTAAGCTAGCTAACAATTAACGTTTGTAAATACTGATCTCTATGAGCCCCACCTAGGTGTACTAAACCTTCCCACAAGTGAACTGGTCTTGAACTAGTAGGAGACAGGCTAAACTGACCAAAAAACAACCTCAGTCGCCAATTTTAGTCTCTGTTCAATACTCCCATAATTCACTCATGCCAACTACTATGGTGCAAAGGGTCAATACCTCCAAGACATGCTGTGCCTTTAATTAGACAGAGCAAAGAATAATTAAAACCCCACTGTGTGTTTTTTAATTATGATTCTTTCAACTAGTCTAAACATGCAATGCATGTTTTTAATTTCTTTAATTTCATGCATGTCATGCATGAAATTCCCTAAAAACTCTTGAAATTGTGCCTGCTGTTATGGCCTGTGTTCATATTGTGTTTACTGAACTTTGCGATTGCAGGTCCCTGATTCCCTCCTCTCATTGTGCTGTTCTTTGTCTGGGATGCTTTTTCCCAATTGTCCCCCCATTGGAACCTTCAGTCATCTTCTCGATGAAAACTTGGTTTGAACAGCTCGACTCAGTGTGATTTTATTTTGTGAGGACTTTTTTTAGAGATGTGCTTTAAATAAATGTGTTATTCTAGATATGGAGACCTCACCTCGCTGTCTTCTGGGTTCAGGCCGTGGGGGCAGCATGCCCTGAAGGGAAGCCCAGACTCACTTGACCCCAGCCACCCTGCAGAGGATTCTCATTTTGGTCATCACCCAGTGCTTGTGACCATTGGTGAGGATTGGAATGTAGATCAGCCTGTAAATTCAAAGCCTTGGTTTCTGGCTCAGCTCTCTCTTCACCACAACAAACCGGCTTACAAACACTGGGGTCCCCTTCACTTGCCTGTCATAGGAAAACACTAAACAGACAGAAAATGAACTGTAGAAAATATAAACACATGTAAAAACCATAACATTGTCTCCTAGTCAAATAAATGTCATGGCCCAGCTGAAATAAAAGCTGCAACTTATCCATAATCACAGTAAACATCTCTCTGTTCCAGTCCATCACACAGCAGCAAGCACAGCCAGTGAACTGGTACAGAACATTATGAACCAAGCCATCACAACACATTTTCAAAATGAGAAACACCTGTTTCACTTTTCTCAACTAATGGGATCACCTCACCAGAGACCTTCAGTTGAGTACATAAATAAAAGAGCAAAACACACTCAAAACGCAACAACTGCACAGGGCCTGAGTTGTAACATCTGATAAATAGGTCATTAATCATGATGGGCTGACAAATTACTACAGTCTCTCGTTATGTTTTCACTAAATCCAAACAGATCATTTTTTTTGTTTTTTATGTTAATTCAACAAAAGATGTGGAGGCTGTCACTGTGGCTGTTTGACTATTTTTAGATTATCCCCTAAAACAACTCAGAGTTGAACATATCTGATCGTCATCAACCGTATAAGGTCAGAGATGTTTGGGCCGCTCCAGGTCTGTGCTGGCTCTCGCTCTGAGGTTTGTTCAGCTCTGTTTTGATGTTTGTTCATGTCTGTCTTACTCATTATGTTACAATTAACACATTTACAGGCGTTTCAAAGAAGAAGTAACAACAAAAAGTTTGTCATTTTGATGTTCCTGCCTTCAGCGCCTTTTTATTTATATATCTACCTTCTGTCTGTACGTCAGGTCCCGTTGTTTAGTTTTGTTCTGTCCTGCAGTGTGTGACAGACTGACAGGAGGAGCTAATGTCAGTAAGTCAGTGAGTGAGAAACTAACTTCCCCTCTTTTGCCTGCAGAACTGCCTTAATTCTTCATGTCCTGAAACATTCCTCAGATGTCATGATCAAGAAACCAGTTAGAGATGATCTGATCTTTGTGACGTGGAGCATCATCCTGCTGGAAGTAGCATCAGAGGATGGGTCCACTATGGTCATAGAGGGATGGACATGGTCAGCAACAATACACCAGCAGCATCCTGAGCTGAACACCAAATGTTGTAGCTGATATTAAATCGCATCAGACCAGGTAACATTTTTATAATCTCTTATTGTCCAGTCCTGGTGATCCTGTGTGGACTGCAGGCTCAGTTTCCTGTTTTTAGCTAACAGGAGAGACACCAGCCATACCATACCAAATTTATTTATAAAAGCGTATTTAAACACAGCATGAGTTGACCAAAGCGCTGCACATCACAAAAAAACACCATACAGAGACCAAGTAAAAACACAATAAAAACGCAATAAACACAATTTAAAATACCTAAAAACATTAAGATAAAAGAGTTTCTATCTAAAAGCCAGCTCGCAGTAGCAGGTCTTTAACCGTGATTTAAAGACTGCGATGAATGACGACTGACGGATGGTAATGGACAGCGCATTCCAGAGGACGGGGCCACATGTACAAAAGACCGCTCCCCTCTTGCTTTGTAGTTCATCGTACGTGTACAAAGTAGCAAGTGGTCCACAGACCTCAGAGAGCGCACTGGCACATAGGGAGTAAATATGTCGGACAGGTAGGATGGTGCAAGACCATTCGGGGCTTTAAAAACAAAGAGCAGGATCTTAAAACGCACCCTAAAAAGCACAGGTAGCCAATGGAGCCACGCCAGAACCGGGGTGATATGGCTACGTCTGTTTGTGTTCCTTGTAGTAAATCTGCTTCAAGGTTCAACGTGTTGTGGTTCAGAGACAGAATTCTGCTGACCTTGATTGGAACCAGTAGTCATTTGAGCCACTGCTGCCTTTCTATCATCTAGAACCAGTCGGACCTCTGACATCAACAAGTCTCTTTCATCTACACAACTGCTGCCCACTGGATATTTTCTCTTCTTCAGACATATTCTCGGTAAGCCCTAGAGATGGTTGAGGGTGAAAATCCCAGTAAGTCAGCAGATTCTGAAAGACTCAGAACAACAACCATCCCATGTTCAAAGTCACTTTATATTTTTTCTTTTCCATTCCCATGCACACACCATGTTTAGATGCCTAATGGATTGTGTGCTTGTATGTAAATGAAGCTGAATATAAAGTACATTGTATAATAAATAGGTACAAACATCTGAACTAAACTGGACAAATGTGTGACCTTTGTCCTTCTGTTTTTTTTTTATTTCATTCAATAAAAACAAACAAACTAAATTTACACAAAAACAAAAATGTTATTTTTTCATTGTAAATGAATCACTATGATAAAGCATTTTAATAATAAAAATAACCAACAAATAAACTCTAAGTTTTTCATTAGAATGAGATCACTAGCAATAATGCAACACCAGCTTCTCTTTGCAGACAAAACTTTCCAACCATTCTTTGGAGAGGATGTAAGATGAATATTTATCATCTTTAGAAAAACACCCTGAAAGCATCTAACTGAGGTATTTGCGGTTAATACAAAACATCGGATGGAAGGCCTTTAAAACAAGTCCTCCACTCTCAGGAGTTCATATCATAAGAAAGAACCACTGTTTGAAGGAGCGTTTCCTTTCTGAGGGGCACAATGTGGCAGTCACACAGAGAAAAACATCATGGTGAAACATCTGTGTCCTAGAAAGATATGAGCTGATGAGTCCAAGCAGTGTTTGTGTTTATGCACTTTTAATCATCAAGTAAACATAAAGTAAGCTGTTAATATTATGTAAAGAAAACACTAAATAAAAGAAACGACATGTTAAAAATGAAAACATTCATTTTAAATACAGTGGGGGAAAGAAGGGTTTTATACACGGCCAATTTTCAAGTTTTCCCACTTACAACGCATGGAGAGGTCGGTCATTTTCATCATAGGAACTCCACTGTGAGAGACAGAATTTTTTTTTTATCTAAAAAATCACATTGTGTGATTTTTAAATAATTAATTTGCATTGCATTGCAGGAAATAAGTATTTGATCCCCTACCAACCAGCAAGAAATCTGTCTCTCACAGACCTGTTCGTTAGTAGCCCTCCTATCCTCCACTTTATTAATTGCACCTGTTGGAACTCGTTACCTCTATAAGAAACACCTGTACACACACTCAGTCAATCAGACTCCCTCAGACTGGAGCTCCATGCAAGATCTGGCCTGGTGAAGTATCAGTGATCATTAGAAAGATGAGGGATCAGCCACAAAGGAATGTTCTGGATTTTATTTAGATTCTATCTCAGTTTATGTTTACCTACAGTGAAAGTTACAGACCTCTCCATTCTTTAAAGGCGAGAAAACTTGAAAAGTTGACAGTCTATTAAATATAATGATATTGCACACTGTATCTCCTGAAACTCTGAGAAATTAAACTGAATTTTAAATATCCTTATTTATCAGTCGTGTAACAGTACACCATCACAGTTCAGTAAGGGTTGGAACAACAGGATAAACCTTTTTTATTTTCATTTTAAAATAGATTATAACTTTCTAAGAAGCAGCTAAACAGCAGCTATAGTAGGTGAGAATGATGAGACTCTTTGTTAGATGGCTCACCCAGCTGTAGTTGATGGGTCTTTTATTTTGTGGGTCGAAAACCAAAATGTTTTGGGAACCACTGAATTAGAGGACCCTAACCATAAAGGCATAACGTTTTAATCAAACTGTTGTAAAACTTGAATGTTTTCCTGACAGTTGTAACAGATTCAAAAACTTAAATTCAAAGCCTGAATAAAGGTTCAAAATGCTTGATTAGCTGTACAAATCCAAATGTAAACACAGCCATTTGTACAGTATAAAGTCGATTAGCTTAATCTCTGCAACATGTCTTTACCCTTTGATTAAAAGATATTTTAAGTCTAAACCCAACATAAGGAAGGTACATGACATCTCCAGATCTTCTTTCTCCTGGCTTTAATAGTTTTAAGCCTGCAAAGATCAAGCTAGTGGGCATCAGTTATTTGTCATTCAAGCCATCCCCGGTCCCTCCCCATCCTGAACAAGTCCTGCGGCTCTGACCGGGATCGTGAGCAGGATCACTTTAATCAAAAGTCCAGCATTCGCTCTCAAAACTTCTTTTGACTTCACATTCCAGGAAGATCAACCGAAGGCCGCGTAGCAATCGGTGGGCACGGCTTTGTTTAAAGTAGATCACGGTGCTTGGCGGATAATTGTCCCTATCCTCTCATTTGCCTGGAAGATGGATTAGGCCATTTCAGAAAAGCAGGGCCCTCAGTTGGGAACATGAATGCACCCTGTGACAGCGTTTAACTGACTCAGATTATTTAATCGATAACAGTGACCCCTCTCCGGCAGAGTGCTGACCACATGAAAGCGAGACGCATTCTGGCACTCAGGGAGCCAGAAGGCCATTACTGCCTCTGAATCCAAACGTGCCCTCTTTGCCTTGGGCTGCAGGAAGTGGTGATACACAGAAGCACACTATCACTGCCACAATGTGAGGAACTCTTTAAAGATGTGTCCTTTTGAAGACAGAAAGGGCAGCTTTGGCATTCAGGGACCAAAGCAGTGTTACAATATATGTACGCAAAAACAGCAGGTATCACACAATTTGTATTCTCTAACACCAGTATTGCTTATGACGCATGTGGGAAAATTAAATATAGTTGTCTTGCCGAGGCTGTCATATTAAAGAGAAAGCCTGCGGCTCAGATGAACCATGCCTAACAGGTTCCAGGTACGAATCCAAGCAGAGCCGCGTGGACCGAGGCCAGCGTCTCGACAGCCTGTGGCCGACGTCTCAAATGAGATTTATGATGTGCTCAACCAATAAGGGCTATAAATACCTTGTTCTCATGATAAACGGTGATTTTCCAAATATTCCACTGAATCAATATGGTAAACCAGAAAATTAGATAATACCATGTGTGGGACTTTAATAGCACGCTTGAACCTCAGCAGTGTGTGGACAGCGCAGATAAATGGAAGCTTAATTACTGCTGCCGAGATCCCCACCAGGAGTGTTGATTAGTTTTGACAGTAATAGTGTTTTAATTGAAGCCAGCCTCAGCCACATGCATGTGAGCCCAGCGCTATATGTGCTATGTCTGAATCTAGCGTGATTTCAGCAATTTACCCTAAAGTGCTGCTTTAAAACGGTAATTAAAGCTGCGTATGGCTCTGGGTGTGGGACCTGTCTGTGGATGTCCATAGGGACCGCGTTTTACTGGTTGTGAGTGTAAAGCCAATAGGTGTTTTAAAACGTCACGAGGTTTTATTACAGGAGTTAGACAAGGTGGACAAAGTGTCTGTCTGTCCTCCTGCCTGGTTTCTATGTTGGTCTGATGATTTTTACACATGCCTTAGTCACACGTCTTTATGTTTTAATGTTTTTTAATGCAATATTTTCAACTGTAATATTATTTAACCATATTTTTTGCTATTTTTTGTATTTATAGACACTTTAGTAATGATAATATATCTCAAACATTTTTAAGTTGTCTCCTTTTTTTATTCAAAACTGAGCTTGAAAACTGCTTTATAAATAAAACTGAGTTAAAATGAGATTACTGACAATTTTTTTACTGGTGTTCTGGAAAAACGGCTTAGAACAATTATTAGTCTACATGTAGTAGATTGTTCTTTGTTAATGAACCAACTGATGATGGACGATTGAATTGATGAGCTAACAGCTAGCCACTGTGCGGCCGGTTACAAAATGAATGACAGCCATTTTAAAGGCACACTAAGTAACTTTTTCCACATTTTAAAATCTTTTTCTTGAGCCAGTATGTGTTAATATGACCCTTTACAGGGTTAATGATAAGTCACTCAGCCCCATCTGCTGCTTGTATCCAGAATGCTGCATTTGCAACTTCAAAGTCTCTGGTTCGCTGTCCTGAAGTCTCACAAAGTCACGTATCTCGTGAGAAGCAGTAACGCTTTACGGCAATCCGTGTTTACAGCTCAGAACCTGCTCAGGACAGACGAGCATCATTTCCACAGTTTGGGGCGGGAGCTGCACCGACTACAACAGGAAAGCTCTGCAGCGCATCGTGAACGTAGCTGGGAGGATCATCGGTGCACCACTTCCCTCCTTGGAAGACATTTACACCACCCGCCTCACCCGGAAATCCATCACAACTGTGAGTGATGTGAGCCACCGTTCACACAAGCTGCTCTGCCTCCTGCCTTCTGGAAAGAGGTACAGGAGTCTGCGCTCACGGACCACCAGACTCACCGACAGCTTCATCCACCAGGCCGTCAGACTACTAAACTCTCTCCCCCCACACACACACCTTCAGCCACACCAAACGGAGACATGAGGGTTGAAATGGGATTAAACCTTTGCACCCGCCCCCCCCAAAATAACAAAACAAAAACAAACAAAAAACACTACCTCTGTACTATGCAAATTCTGCACACTATACAAATGCTACTGCTGCTATTATTATCATTATGAGTGAAATGTCTGCACAAAAACTGTAATTACTTTTAAAGCATTTCATCCACATCTCTTATATTTGTTTTCTTTTTATTCTTTTAGTATCAGATATAGTATGTTTTTTTCCTCTAAGCCACTTGCACTTTATCCACTCCGATTTAGTTGTTAGGATGTGTTCTTGTTTTGTCATGTCTTCTTGTATCTTGTCTGTGCATGGGACTGTGAGAAACGTAATCTCAACTTCTTTGTATGTCCAGCACGTGTGAAGAAATTGACAATAAACTATCTCTTATCTCTTATATATATGAGCTAAGAGATCTATTGTATTGTGTTCATCATGGTGGGGCCTCCAAAGAAACAAATAAAACCTTTAGCTAATGATTAAAAACACGAGGGCACGGCAGGAAGAGCGGTCAACAGTTTGTTTTTACGGCAGTGATTTAAAGCAGACATTAGGGGGTGCTAAAACAATGTAAAACTGCCTAGTGTGCCTTTAAAACAAACTCTCAATCCCCAAATTATATACCGTAGTTCTGATTTCTTTATCATAACTTTTACATTGCTGTAAATTGTGCACATAATTAAATTCCCACTGAACCAAAGTGCTACAGATTGCTAGCTGCATCACTAATTGTTGCTCCAAATAAACATCAAATGTTAATCAAATAACTACATACATTGAAATTCATGGTGTTAAGATGTCTAAAAAAAGTATGAGTTACATATAAAAACATTTTTGAAGATATAATTTGGTTTTGACCTTGCTGTGACTAGCCATAGCTCATCAGTCCTGTCAGAATAAATCTCCAGGGCTGAGGCCATTCAAAAAGTAAGGCAAACAGGTAAAATGTTCATTTATGCTCAGCCTTAGAGATCGGTGAGGAGCTCCGACTTCAGGGAGCGACTCAAGAGTGGAACCACTGCTCACCATCCTCATCGAGAAGAACCAGCTGAGGTTGGGCATCCGGTCAGGATGCCTCCCTGGGGAGGTGTTTCGGCTATGTTCTAACTAGGACCCCAGGCTGACCCAGGACACACTGGAGGGATTATATAAGCTGGCCTGGGAAAGCCTTGACGTCCCACCAGAGGAGCTGGTGGAGGAGCCTAAAGAGGGGACAGTCTGGGCCTCCCTGCTGAGGATGATGCTCCAGTGACCCGGAAAGAGTTAGAGGAAGGTAAGGTAAGGTGATTCAGAGTGAACGCCATTAGTAGGAGTGACTCTACTGAATTGATACTTGAGTTGAAATGTTATAGAGACATTTTTCTAACAATGTTCAGAGGGATGGAAGAAATCTAAAGGACTGGTTTATTTGTCATAAATAAAATACTCTGGGATTGTAGTGTTTTCATGTTTGTCTCCATAGTTTATCTGAACCTGATCCAACAGAAAAGGTCAAATGTCCCAAAGAAGAACTTTAGTAAAACAGGCTTTATTTTGAAATCTGAATACTCTTCAGAACCCTAACCTCATTTCCAGTTGGATGGGTAATCAGTGTGTGTGTGTGTGTGTGTGCGTGCGTGCGTGCGTGCGTGCGTGCGTGTGTGTGTGCGAGCTTTTAAAACTTTAAATTTCCATGTGACTTTGATTTGGCATCATGTCTGCTTTTCCTAAAAGGTACTTCTTTGTTGTTGTGTTTTTATTTCTGCAAGCAGCTGTTGTGACATCATTTTCCTGATTGCTCCATTTCCGTGTTACTGAGTAGTAATGGATTCAATGACTGTAACACAAACCTCCAGAGTCCCTAAACCTGTGATGTTGAAGCACAAGAGCATTAAGAAGATGGACCTTTTTATGCAGTTCTGGTTTCTTTCAGGTCCTCCTCTTTTTATTTGGCTATTTTAACCATTCTGTACTTCATATGTCTGGTTTGTTTATACAAGTTTAATATTTGATTTACATGTTGTATATAATATTATTTAACAGAAGATTTTGTACATTCTATGTCATTTTCTGAATTGGGTCAGTGGTTTACCAGCTGTGTTTGCTAAAGTTCTCAAGACAGAAATGATTCTCTTAACCAAGCTTGTCCAAAGTGTCAGATCTCTACTAATGTGAGTCCAAACGGCAAAAAACACAGATAAACTAAAACCTTTATTAAAATGTAAAAGGTTAAGTTTAATCCAAGGTATTAGACTTTTATTAAGTAGGTTTTTTCTTTATTTTAATTTCCTGGTAAATCAAACCCTCACTGACTCAAAGCAGACTTGTGAGTTTGATTCATAAAACCTGGCTGGATACAGCAAACATGAAAAAAGACGGACCTAAGTCCTGTTCTTGTGTTGCTGATAATGAATTCAAGTTTATTTTCGAGACCAAGAAACTAAAAAAACAATTGAACCATCAAATCTAGAGAAAATTACGTGTCTTTTATTTGTTATTTATCACAAAACCACATACAATTTTTTAAATAATTAGCTGGTGGTACATACAATCCAGTGATACATGTCCTCATCCATCCGTAACATCTGAACCTGTAGTCCCTGCTTATTTCAGGTCACTGACCAGGTCCTCTCATGTAGGGCTGATCCCTCATCTTTCTCATGATCATTGATTCTCCGCTAGGCCAGATCTTGCATGGAGCTCCAGTCTGAGGGAGACTACCATCATCTTGAGTTTCTTCCATTTTTTAATAATTGCACCAACAGTTGTTGTCTTCTTACCAAGCTGTTAGCCTGTTGTCCTGTAGCCCATCACAGCCTTGTTTAGGCCTGCATCTCCATGATGGAGAGGTTAGAGTCTGATTGTGCAGACTAGTGTCTTTTACACAGGTAACAAGTTCCAACAGGTGCAATTAATATAGGTAATGAGTGGATGGGTTCTTGAAGACAAACTAAAAGGTCAGTGAGAGCCAGAATTCTAGGTGGTTGGTAGTTGATCAAATACTTATTTCCTGCAATAAAATGCAAGTTCATTGTGTAAAAATCATACACTGTGATTTTCTGTCATTTTATGTTTAGATTCTGTCTCTCAAACTGAGGTGTTCCTACAATGAAAGTTACAGGTCTCTCCATGTTGATGGGAAACCTTGAAAATGAGATCAAATACTATACTGTATATATACTATGTACAGGGTATAGGTTTGTTGCTTTACCCAGTATTTTAAATGACTTGTGTCGTGAACTGGTACTTTACAAATAAACTGAATTAAGTTGAAATGAAAGTTTTGATGATGATTCATCAGGAAACACTATTTTAATCTCAGACATACAGATTTTTTTACTTTAGGTTTTTATGATGAGTCATGTTATTATGAAATTATTTTAACTGGTTTGTATAAAAAGTGACAATTTTAGGATAATCATGTTAACTAATGTCTGTGAACTCTGCAAAGTTATGTTAGCATCAAAATGTATAAATCATAACATTTTTAAGTTTTACAAAATGTAAAAACTCTTTCGGGAACAATAATACCATGAGACCGCAGTCATCCGTGACTCTTCCGGTTACTGTCGGGTGTTCTGTTGCTCAGTCGTGGCTCACTCACTCAGATGTGTTGGCTGGAATATTTCTGGTTTGGATGAGGTTATCAGTCAGAGCTCACAATCTCCAACCTTTAAAACCACAAAACGATCACTTACCTCGGGACGTCCAGGATTCCTGGCCGGAGATGGACAGATTGTCAGCGTTCAGTCACACCAGCTAACCACTTTCTCAAACAGGAAAATATTTCACCACATTTCTTGGCTGCAGCGTTCTGCTAAACGACACAAAAACACATGTTTTAGGTGCATAAGTCCTAAATCACTAAAAACTGAATTTCAGACATTTAAGGCAGACATGATGATGCTCGACTGCTCAACAGATTTGATGGGAAAAAAGTGTGTTTAAGGATAATAAAGTTTTATTTCAACACAGCAGTTTTGACATCTTAGCAGTTAAATTGTTGATTACATTTTGGTTATGCAGTTTTATTATATAAACAAATAAATAATATAACTGTCGCAAAACAACTACTAAATCTGACCCTTTCACCAACTTATATGGGCCAAAAACAGTGAAACGTTCATGGGAAATGTCAGTAATTTCTCTTTAAAGGTCAAAAATTCATTTATTTAAAAAGCAGTACAGGTGAGAAAGCAGGAAACAAATCCATGCTATCTGGATTTTTGTGCTTGCTGAGTGCTGCTGCACATGTGCATTGGTGTAACTTTGATTTATGAGGCTGTTATCTCTCTGAACACCCACTTCTCTTAATAAAATAATCCCAGTGGAATTTTGCTCCAGCTGTGGGCCTCTCAAAATGTCACAACTTTTCATCCTTCTAGGATCTGTAATACCCCGGAGGCTCAGGACTTAACCTTCGGTTCAACCTCTGGATTCCTTCTGAGCTGCACAATGCGCATAAATCACAGAATAACCACAAAAAAGAAGGTTTTTTTCTTTTATCTTGATGTTTTAGTGATTTGATGTGATTGGACCAGATGATATGAAGGTGTTCTTTTTAAACAGTGAAAGTAAAAAGAGAGAAAATTTGAGGTGTTTTTGTTCACTTAGCAGGCTTTCGTTTTCAGCACAACAAAGATAAAAAGAGGAATTTGTTAACAGTTCCTCTTGAAATAAAAGCATGTGCTACTCTTACAATTACTGCACAAAATAAGTGCTTCAAGACGTTTTATAGCTGACAAAAAAGGAGCAGACAGAGGCTGTTTCTGAGCCACCCAGTCAGTCGGGTTAGGACCTATCTAACACTGGATGACTCATCACTCAAAAATTACAATTTATCATCATGAGGCAAAGGGACACCCTCCTCTGCTTAAGATGCGCAATCACTGGCTCCTTTGTGCAGGACTGACCAAAGCTTATGATGCATTTTGCTCTTTCTTTCCTCATCAGAGTAACAGGCAACGCTGTATTCACCAGCTACAGATGTGTCAGCCATGCATGCTGTTTGTAATTGAAAAATACAGTCGTACTCAAATTATAAAAGCTGCTGTAAATACTTGCAAATAATTTCTATCGTACTTATTGTTCTCTTCCTGAATGGCCTCTGTTTGGAGAAATGGAATGTATGACCTACAGGACTGATAGTTTGAACCATACAAGATCAAAGTATTTTGAGGTCATATTAAAAGGGATCCAGCCTCCAAATTTGACCATTATTTTGTTGTAAACTTTTTTTTTTTTTTTTTGCTAATGCAGACCACGCATTTCTGAAGAGGTGAAGATGAAGGAGAAATAAAAGGAAATTCTGATGTTATTTGGCTGAAATTCAAGGAACATTATAACTGGTGAACGTTGATCCCAAAGGTTCAAATGACCTGATGTAACTTGATATGACAAGTGACTGAAAGTTGGACAATGTGGTGCTGTAGAAACTGCTCTTGATCCAAAGATTAAGCAGAGAACTTTTGGTGGGTATTTGGTGATGGAAAGTGCAAGTGGAGGTATTGGTGGCAACCAAAGAAGATAAGAGAGAGAACAATTCAAGAGAGGAGGGGCCATGGACAAAGAGAGGTCAGAGAGACTCATCCAGACAGAAGAGAAAGCTGGGGCCAAAAAAAAGAGGATGGTGATGGGCGAAATGGAAGGATGAGGAGGTCAAAACAGGTGAATGCAGAGGAGGAAACAGGTAAGTGATGGGTGGAGGAGGATAAAGAGGCCAAAATAACAGGAACACACTGGGTGGGGGCAAGTACAAGGACAATGTAGGAACATGGTGGGTGGAAGAGGAAGTATAGGTGAAGCAGGAGGCTGCAGAGGCCAGTACAAAAACATGATCGATGAGTGAGGTAAGGTGCAGCCATTTTGAGCAAGCATACCGGTATATTTACATAAGTTTTCCACTTTTGAAGTGGGATCCTTTGTTTTCTTTTAAATGCATCAATACCAGAGTGGATTGATGCTGTCTTAAAACAGATGGTGGTTAAGTGTTATTTTATGCATTTATACATTACTGTCCTTTTCACATTACATATTTATAGCAGAAATATTAAAGCTGTAATGTGCAACATTTCAGCAAGAGAGCATGTTTTTAAACCAACGTGCCACACAGCCCCTACCAAAACATTCATCCCCCCCCCCCC
>SSNR01000018.1:1462642-1518307 GCA_006937965.1 Callopanchax toddi
CCCCCCCCCCCCCCATGTTTCTTGTGCACAAGCATTTCTGCCTGTTGACCAGAGTATCTTTATTTTTCTATTCTTCTTCATTTCCACTGTCTTTTATAAGTCTATGTATTAAAAAAAAGAAGATATTTAACTTTTAAAACAAAACACCATTTCAAGACTTAGCTTTAAATTAGTGTGGAGTCATTTTGAAATACAGCAGAAAGAAAATTGCCAATGTCAAGTTTAGAAATTGAAATGTCCTTCATAATTTCTAGAAAATGATTCCTGTGGAATTATCCCAACAGAGTTCAGGCTGAGTTGTAGAATAAACGTGTTCATATCAATGATGAATTTTAGTTGTGTATGCTTTTTAGTCTGCAACGTTAACTTTCTTTTGTCTTTTCTATTTTCTTAACAACAAATAATCCTGATGGCTCAAGACTTACTCACTGCAGCAGTTTTGTTTTACTTTGACAGTATTTTAAGAAGGTACAATGAACCTATGACAGGAAATATATAAATTATACAGATGATGAGTATATAATTTTCATAAAAACTCCAAATATTTTCTGTCAGAAACTCCAGACCCTAACAATATTTTAAAGCTACAGTTTGTGTAAGCTAGATATCATAAGAAACTTTAGAATCCTCAGTGGAATTCCTTTGATTTCAATCAACCAGCGGTTGCGTCAGTCATCAAACATGTGCAGTACATTCTAATCTAACAGAGCATTTATGAGCAGTATATTCCAGAAACAAGTGGGCAGGCCCCTCGGGTCATAACAATATGTTAACCACATGTCAGAACTTCCTAAAAAATTCAGTCCATAAAACAAGATGTTAGGCTGTTTTTTTTCCCCCACTGCCATCAGCGCCGTCCAAAACGATCACACAAAATCATTTCATCTAATGAACGCAGACTCTGCCCTGCACACGTTTCTCTCAAAGCCATCGTCGAGCAAAACAACTTTCCTTGAATTTTAATCATGTCCTGTGTCGCTGCACATTTCAAAGCAAAGCCTGTTTTTATCACGACCGGCTTTGAGTCAAACTCAAACCAGATGGAAGGAAATTGAAAATAAATGCGGCTGGAGTTTAAAAAAATAACAATAAAAAATTGGGTTGTACGGGAAACAGCGATAATGTTGCTACATCAATGCTACGTCAGGTATGATGCATGAATGTAAAAAGGTACGTTGTAGCTTTTATAGTTCTTTTTCTTTTTCTGAAATTAAAAAAAGAAAACAAAATAAAACCCAGGGTGTCCATAAAATCTTCTAAGGCAGGCTCTATGAAATTTATTTGAGGTTTTCAGGCAAAATGCCAGTGTTTTTAATATGTAGACCCAGTTGTAGAGCTATAGTCATTTACCTGGACTTCTACAAAAAGAGCATCCTCAATGCTTTCAGTCTTACCCAGCATGCCTGTGGGCCTTTTCACATTATTTATATATTTTTTTAATCTTTATTTTACCAGGAATAGTCCCTTGCGCATGGTGGCGCAGTTGGTTAGCACTGTTGCCTCGCAGCAAGGATGTCGTGGGTTCGCGTCCCGGCTCTGCAGCCTCTCTGCGTGGAGTTTGCATGTTCTCCCCATGCATGCGTGGGTTTTCTCCGGGTACTCCGGTTTCCTCCCACGGACCAAAAACATGACTGTCAGGCTAATTGGGGTGGTAAATTGTCCTTAGGTGTGAGTGGGTGTGTGGTTGTTTGTCTCTGTGTGGCCCTGCGATGGACTGGCAGCCCGTCCAGGGTGTCCCCTGCCCCTCGACCCTTGACCGCTGGAGATAGGCACCAGCTCCCCCTCTGTGGAGGATTAAGCAGCTACAGAAGATGGATGGGTGGTTGGAATAGTCCCATTGAGATTCAGAAAATATTTTTCAAGAGACTCCGGGATTATAACCTATTGGGCACGTTATGTTCTAAGGGGAAAACCAGAGAACCCGAAGGAAACCCACGTATGCATGGGGAGAACATGCTAACTGCACAGAGAAAGGCCACAGCTGGGATTTGAACCTGCAACCTTCTTGCTGTGAGGTAGCAGTGCTAACAACTGTGCCACCATGCAGCCCAAAAATTATTTGCTTTAAATTTGGTCATCTCAAATGAATGAAATATTACTGTTCCCACAATCGCACCTCCAAGCAGTTTCTTCTGGGGTGACATGAAACCATCAATAAGATACAGCAATGATCAGATCAACCAATATATATTGATTGAAGAAATATTAGCAGCAGTGTTGCCAGATGTACAATAATTATCGTATTTGTTGGATAATTGAGCACTCTGTACGATCAATAATTCCATAAATATGATGATGAAAACTACTTTAAAAACTATAATTTTGCACATTGTTTGATACACTGATATTAAAACTGTGGGTCATCAGGCATGTCAGGATGTAACTTAGTAGTGTACAAAAATTTTTCTCAAAATATGATAATTTTAAGATAACTTTAACATTTCAAATCTGGCAACACTGATTAGCAGATAATCCATAAGATAAGATCTAAAACGTGGTCTTTATTGTGGGTAGGTTGCTTTATCTGAGCATCAGAGGTAAAATAATTATATAATTTTTTAAAGGGACATGAGGGAGCTTTTGAAGAAAAGTAATAATTGCATGTTCAGTTTATTTAGGTTAATAAGTGATGAAGCATTTTAAATCAAAAAGAATGAGGCCACCCATGTATCATTCCATAATCTTGAACAGGCTGTGAGCTGTAAAATGTTCTGCAATTCGGGGTCCGAATTTCCCGCGCTGTCCTACGGATGTGACGTCAACTGACGCTTCTGCACGTTCTCGGGTTAAAAAAATAATAATAAATGTATATCCAGTAGGTGGCACCTTTGTGTAGTGTTGCTAGTCAATGGCGGACTTCCTTGTCTAAACCAGTGGTTTTTCTCATAAAACTGGTGTTATCTTGGCAGTGTTTATAGAGCTGAAAACCTCTCTGATGGATTATAAAGGTTTCACAGAGCTAAAGGTGCTGTTATAGGCGACTGCACAGCAATCTGTCCATGTTTATGGTCTCGGCACTGTAGGCCGCAAATCCCCAACCTTTTCCTGGACCTCAGTCCGCTTACAGTGCATCTAAGGCGGCTCTGCTGCGCACGGACCTCCGGGTGCTACGGAGCTCCACTCCGTGATGTGAATTTGAGAAATCTAAGGTGATATATGCGGCAGGGCATGATTCTATCACGCTAGATTTCTCAAATTCTCCTCCGAGTGTCGGAGAACACCGGCTGATTAAAGCTTTTAGCGATACAGGCAGCTGGGAAGGACTGGAAAATAGCAGCTAGCGAAATTAGCTCTGTTAGATCGACTCAATCAGTCTGATCGTGTGTGTGTGCGTCGCGGGGCATTGTTTTACTATATTTCCTTTTGTATTAATAAAATGTATTTTTATTTATGGAATCGCCTCCGGCTGCCTTTGGTTGAACCCTTATGAACTAGTGAGAAGTTTGTGCGCGCTCACGTTAAAGGCTGCAGTTATTCGCAGCGCCAGACGCAGCGCTCATGAGGTTTGTTTTTCAAAGCTCCCTCATGTCCCTTTAATAAAATGTGTGCTGTGTTGTTTCTACATGTGTTTTTATTAATTTATTTACCGGTATTATCTTTGAGTGCCTGTGAGACTATAGGCAGTAAACTAAACTGCCCAACTGGGATAAATAAAGTATTATTGATTGGCTATCTGGTATTAAATTGTATTTATTGTACAGTATATGATAGTCCTATTTGTTTTTTAATAAAGCAGTAGGTTGCTTGCCATATTTTTCTTTTTGTGTGTGTCCTGTCTGGCAGTATAGCAATCAGAATTAAAATACAGTATTTTCTCTTAAAATGTTTTTTTCATGTTGTGAAATCTGTATTTGTGTCCAAAGTTATAAAATCAGACTTTAATAAAAAACCCGAAAAAAGGTACCAATATTGTCTTTTATTATCACAATACATAATTTGGGTTCTTCATATCACAATGTCTCTTGAATTTGCCTTTGTAAAAGTGTAATTACCCTGTAATCTGTTATATTTTCATATGAAGTTATTCAACAATATAACAGTAACTTGATTATCTTATGCGACACAATCTCATCATTGTATTTATCACAATTGCAAATAAATGTTCTAAACATTTCCATGTCCTGTAATTACCGTATTTGCTCGCATATAAGACGAGGTTTTTTTCATTGAAAATAATTTGAAAAAGGGGGGGTCGTCTTATTATCGCGCCCTAGTTTTTCCGCCGGAGGGCGCAGGCTTTTTGGTCAAAGCGGCAGGAAGCAGCTCAGACCGCGAGCGGTTCCAGAGGTCCGGGCCTGGCCTAGTTCAAAGTTACAGGTTTACTAGTACTGAGGATTAAAATGTCCAGAAAAATTCCAGACCCAGCAGGTGCTTTCAGCAGCAGACTACAGGTGAGGACTCTATCGCTCGCTCGATTCACACACGCATTCTCCCTCAGAACCTCATCCGTCTCACCGTTCTTTATATGCACCCGATACACACATCTACACACACACACACACACACACACTCCCTCACACATACAGCGGGTTTGTGTGTGTCTGCGCAATAATTGCGCAACAGCGGGTTTGTGTGTGCGCACGATCATGGTGCAACAGTGGGTTTGTGTGTGTCTGCACGATCATGGCGCAACAGCGGGTTTGTGTGTGCGCGCGATCATGGCGCAACAGCGGGTTTGTGTGTGTGTGTCTGCACGATCATGGCGCAACAGCGGGTTTGTGTGTGCGCGCGATCATGGCGCAACAGTGGGTTTGTGTGTGTCTGCACGATCATGGCGCGACAGCGGGTTTGTGTGTGCGCGCGATCATGGCGCAACAGTGGGTTTGCGTGTGTGTGTGCGCCGTCATGGCACAGCAGCCGGTTTGTGTGTCTGTTCGTTCATGTCGCAGCTGTGTGTGTGTGTGTCTGTACATTTTGCCGCAGCAGCGTGTGTGTGTAAACAAGCTTCCCCTACATGAAAACTCCATCTCAGCTCCACAACTGGATGTGAAGTTCATCAGTGTCTGATGATCGCGAGTTGCACAATCTGACCGTGAAAGCTCCTGTCAGCAAAGGTGCGTTCGGGCAGAGAGATCAGTACGTGGACTGGTGGACTAGTTGTGTGCACCACTGTTAATAAGCAAATATTAAAGCAGTCTGGAATTATTAGTAGCATTAGTTAAATTTTCTCAAAATTTCAATAAAAATTGTTTCTTTAAAAA
The DNA here is from genome assembly GCA_006937965.1 of Callopanchax toddi. Taxonomy (NCBI): domain Eukaryota; kingdom Metazoa; phylum Chordata; class Actinopteri; order Cyprinodontiformes; family Nothobranchiidae; genus Callopanchax; species Callopanchax toddi. The sequence continues at coordinate 1,467,844 of SSNR01000018.1, forward strand.
GTGAATTTAGTCTTTTTTTCTGAAGATTAGTCTTGAAAAGGGGGGGTCGTCTTATAATCAGGGTCGTCCTATATTCGGGCAAATACGGTAATATTTTTGCATTACGGGAGAAACCGGAGCACCCGGGGGGAAACCAAACTTGCAGACTGCACCCAGTTTGTCAATCTGATGGGTTTTATTATTTTTTTCCCCCCTTACCCCCAGGATTGTCATCGTTGTCTTTCATTGAATTCTTCCTAGAAGTTGGAGGAGTGTCCATGTTTTCCTCCTCTTGGTGTCTAGCTCTTGTTTTACCACCCTTTGCTCATCATCCTGCTGCTGCAGATAGCAAAGCTTTGAGATTTAATGTTGTCTGGTGAAGGTCCAGGCAAAGCATCGTCCTCTGTAGACTCATTCTCAAAGCTTTGAGTCAGGTGTTGGGTTTTCCTTCTCTTTCTTTAGTGATGGCTCTCAGGAAAATCATCCTCGCTGTAGGAAGCCTCAGAGCTGCTCTCCACAAACTCATCCCACCAGTTGAATATTTTCTCTTCTACATCATTCTCTTTTCTTGATTGCTTTCTTGATATTCTTGGTTGAGCATCATCCTCCTGGGCATTCTGACCATTATTTTGATTTTCAATGTTGATATTATCATGGCTCTGAATGTTGTGTGGGTCTGGATGTTCTTTTTCAACAATGTTGCCTTCAGCATTATCATTGGCATTGATGAGATCTATTTCATTGTTATAAACTGCCTGAATGTCCTTGTTAATTTCTTCATTTAACCATCTGATGTATATCTGCAGGGTTCAGTACCCCCAAAAGAGGCTGGTCCCCAGCTTCAAAGTTCCTATCCGGCAGTGGAAACTTGTTACGGTTCCCACTTTGTTTTGTGAGTCTCCTCTTATGTCCACTGTTTGCCTAAAAAGTTTCTTGAGTGAGTTCTTAAAATAAAAAATCCCTGATGTCTGAGTTGGTTATGTTGTGTGTAAAATATTACAGCTGTATTATAGCTATAGCTATAGTTTTATGTTATGCTTAATTAGGTCTCATGTTGTTTTTGTTGTCTTTTAAATATCCAAATCATGTTAACTTTAGCAATATAGCTAAAGGTTTTATTTTGAAATATACCAAATGGACCTCGCTGTCTCACTTCCGGTCTGGCGCATGTAATTTCTTTCATTTTATGACAAGCCGGATGCTCCGTCTGGAAAAAATAGACTTGATGAGGAAAGTTAAAGCTCCTATGTGGAACATTTTTCTATGTATCAAAGTTTTATAAATGTTTTCAAATGATAGTTCAGTTCTAAACTTTAATATATATGGGCTGCATGGTGGCGCAGCTGGTTAGCACTGTTGCCTCGCAGCAAGGAGGTCGTGGGTTCGCGTCCCGGCTCTGCGGCCTCTCTGCGTGGAGTTTGCATGTTCTCCCCGTGCGTGCGTGGGTTTCCTCCGGGTACTCCGGTTTCCTCCCACAGTCCAAAGACATGACTGTCAGGCTGATTGGGCTGGTAAATTGTCCTTAGGTGTGAGTGGGTGTGTGGTTGTTTGTCTCGTTCGTCTCTGTGTGGCCCTGCGATGGACTGGCGACCTGTCCAGGGTGTCCCCCGCCTCTCGCCCCTTGACCGCTGGAGATAGGCACCAGCTGCCCCGCGACCCTCTGTGGAGGAATAAGCGGCTACAGAAAATGGATGGATGGATGGATGGGTAGAGTTCTACAACATGTCATTCTTCTGAAGACCCTCCTTCCTCCTATAGACCCCTTTGAATTCTCTCTGACCGGTGAACTTTTTCAGCCAATAAAATTCAAATTTCCACATTGTCGACTGTCAGTCAACATGCATGCGCTTTGCGCAAACCTGTAGAGGTGGGGGCCACACACGCACAAGACGGTCCGTGTCTTCCTGTTTACAGTCTCGGCTGGTCATGGAGAAGTCAGAGCTTCTCAGAGGTGTATAGCCTCTAGAAAGTGGGAGTGGGTGAGAATGGATGTTTTGGGAGGGGCTGCGGTACGCTGGATTCAAAAATTGCTCGCTTGCTGAAATGCTCCACATAAGGGCTTTAACGGAGCTCCTCAGCCACACCAGAATCGGTATATGCTCTGATTGAACTCAATGTTTCATCTTTGCAGGAGCAGTACGAAAAATTATACCTCTGAAACATTGTGTCTAATGCAAAATTGTAGATGTTTACAAGCAGGGAATATAGTGTTTTAACACACCAGTATGAATTACCGGTATTTGTGTTTTTCCCCTTTTTCCCTGGGAAAAAAATGGGGGAAAGTTGTTTTTTTTAAAGGAAATGGACAAAAAGTATGAATTTTTTGTGCAAAAGTTGTTTTAAATGCATGAAAATTAGCTACTAATTTGTTAGCTCTGTGGTGATGTGCCAAGGCTTCAGAATTCTGGGATTCCCAGCTTTGAACCCCCCGCTCTAGCTAATTGTCATATTTGAATATCAAAACCTCCTTCTGCCAGCCTACCATAAGTATCCAAAGGCTTTGTGTAAACAGTTTGGAGTTTAAATTAGGTGTCTAAACAGTTTGGAGATACAAATAAGTATCACGCATATAATTCCTCACTGTATACTGTTGTGCGTGTCGTTAGTCCTTTACATGGTTCATGTCACAGAAACGTGGCGGGAGGCAAAAGGCGTCTGTCAAAATTACTTGGGACAATATGGAAATGAGCTGGGGGAGGAGTGGGGGTTGGCTTGGACCCCTTTCTTAACTGCTTGCCGTTTTAGTTTATGATTATTATTTTGACATGAAAGATGACAAGCTTCATTGAGTTGCAGTATTTATTTGTCCCTTGCAAAACTTTTTGGAGGCATCCCTGCAAAAGTTGATGTGTAACTGGAAAAGTTAAAGGGACATGAGTCAAGATTAAGAAACGTACCTCACAAGCGCCATTCCCGGCGCTGCAAATAACTGCAGCCTTGAACAGAAGTGTGCACAAACTTCTCACTAGTTCATCTCATACGGGTTCAACCAAAGGCAAGCGGAGACATGATTCCATAAATAAAAATACATTTTATTAATACAAAAGGAAGTATGGTAAAACAATGCCCCGCGCCACACACACACAGCGGTCCACTGTATGGAGTTCTATTGTGTAGCCCTGGTTACACACAACTCACGCAGAACGAGACGGCCCGGCCCAAGTTTACGCTGTAGTCAGTCGGTGTTCTCAACGGTAATTCTCCCCAAAAGGCTGCGATCGCTAACAGCAGAGCAGCCGGGAGCAGTGTGCGAAGCACAGCCACCTTTGATGCACTGTGAAGCGGACTGAGGGCCGGGAAAGAGTCGGTGATTTAGAGGCCTAGTCCCGACACCCGGTAACATCCACAAATCGCTGTGCACTTGTATATAACGGCACCTTTAGCTCTGTGAAAAACTGTAATCTGTCAGAGTGGTTTTCAGCTTCATGAACGCTGCCCAAATAACTCCAGTATTATGAGAAAAACCACAGGCCCAGACAAATCATGTCGGCCATTGGCCCGCAACATGGTGCAAAACTGCCACCTATCGCATAAACATCTCTTTTTTAGCTTTCCAGAACATGCAGGCAGCATCAGTTGACATCACATCCGTAGGACAGCGCGGGAAATTTGGTCCCGAATTGCAGAACATTTTACAGCTCACAACCAGTTCAAGATAATGGATGATAAATGGGTGGCCTCATTATTTTTGGTTTAAAATGCTTCATCACTCAAAAATGAAGATGCATGATTATTTGTATTTAGAATCTGGCCCCACGTCCCTTTAAGGTCATTTTTAAAGATACCAGTAAACCTTTAAATGAAAAAATACCACTTTCACTTTGTTAACAACAAAACTTTTTTTATATCAATTCTCTTTTACTTTTCTTTACCTTCGCTAATGTGGGATGACTTAATTTAATACATACAGAGAGTCTGAGATTATAATTTATGAATTTGGGAGTTTGGTGCTCAAGCAAAAACAAGCACGTTACATGTAAAACATGTCAAATATATAGTTCAAGTTATATAATTATCATTTGGAATCTTAATTGTTTTAAAAAATCTAGAATGATGGGAATCTTGTTTAAAATCTGTACTGTCTCCATAGCAGCTCTTCAAAATGAACCCGTGTGCATGTGACAGGTTGTTGTCCCATTTAGCTTTTCTTTTTTTTTTCCCCCAACAGTGTGCCAAGTAGTAACACACCTTTTCAGGGAGGGAAAAAGTCTCAAAGTGAAATCTGATTATCAGGTGTTTAGCTGAAAATTGACCCATAACTAAAATAGACCGTGCAAGCTGCGACTAAGATGAGATCAAGAGGTTTTGGAGTTGGTAACAGACACCTGCATTACCCAGAGATCACACAGATCACTTTCAGACAGTTAAAAGGACAACAGAAATCATAACGCAATCTCCCAGAAATCATTCGATCTTTTACCGTCTGAAAACAACAGCCCCTCCTTTGAAGTTGCGCTAAGGTCCCAGCTTAAATAACATTTAGGACCCAACAAGATCTTGTAAAACACACAAAAGACTTGTTGTTGGCAGGTTTCTTTATTACATCTTAGAATCCAGGGTTACAGCGCGTCTTTGTTTGGGTTTAACCCTCAGTGTTCCACTCGTGCTGCATCTGGGAGCCAGCTGTAGCTCTTCGTATACACAGAACGAGTGTGTTTAATTCTGATTGGGGTCACTAGGAGGCCCGTCTCATTTAATGGACAGCTGATTGAACAACTGGGAGGTCACCAAAATTCAGGCAGCGCTTACAAAATTGGTCAAATGTCATACTGAAGAGCGGCTCATCTGGATGACAAAGAACACTGAAAGAAAGTTGGTTACGAAGACATTAAAAAAATATCTGGACTTATTAAATTGTCAAACATAAACTGTTACAGCAACATCACAGAATGATGACATCTCATCAGCCGCTTCATAATAGGAATCAAATTCAGAGCTGTCAGTTAAAATTTACTAGAAGTCTTTAAGAACATGTTATGAATTAAAACTCCTTTGTTGTGTTTAATGTGGGAAACAACTGAAAAGATTAGAGAAAAGGAAAAGTAAACACATTGTTCTTTGCTAAAAACGGTTTATTGGATAGAGAAGATTACAAAAGGATTGATCCCTTGGTAACCCTCGACCATCTGATTAAACAACCAAACTCTTAAAAATGAATGACCACATGGAAAATATTAGCAACTCAAGAATGGGAGAAAAAAAGCACCAGGATGAAAGTGTAACAAAATACCAAGACGTTCAAGCGCCACAACTACATAAACAACATGGGTAAAAAGAGAGACATTGAAATATTAGAACACCATAAATAGACAAAAAAATGTTAAAATGTCCAAAAACGTTCGTTACCTACTGAAGCTTTTCAATGTAACATTACAGATACAACTCAAGAAATTAGAATACAGAGAAAAAGTTAAATATTCACTTGTTTCAGAAAGTTTAACTCATAGATAAATAGAGATGATTACACAGAATTAAACATTTTATGCCATTATTTTGTGTAACTGCCGATTATGGCTTACGGATAATGAAAACCTAAAATTCAGTGTCTCAGAAAAACTTAGAACAGATAAATAAAAAAAAGGATCTTTTACACAGCAATGTCAGGCTTCTGAGAAGTCTGTTCATTTCTATGCACTCAGTACACGGTTGGGCCTCCTTTTGCATGAATTACTGCATCAATGTGGGAGATGATCAGCCTGTAGCACTGCTGAGGTGTAATGGAAGCCCCATATTGATTTGATAGCAGCCTTCAGGTCATCAGTGACTCGGGGGAAGAGATACTGTCCACTTAGTGGGAGACTGGGGTTTAAACCAGGCCATGTGGCAAAGTGTCTCTGGGCAAGATACTGAACCCCTAACTGTCCCCGCGGACACATCTACAGCTCACTACTCCTCAAAAATGAGGATTAATTAAAAGCAAATAAACATTTTCCCTAAGAGGATGAATAAAGGAATGTTTATTATTTTTAATTATCATTATCTGCATTGTTGGGTCTGGTGTCTCATCTTCCTCTTGATAATACCCATGGACTCTCTGGGTCAGGCCAATTTGTTGGTCACTCAAACTCAGGAACACCATGGTCATTGAAGCAGTTTTTGGTACTTTGGCAGTGTGATGTGCCGACTCCAGTCTCCACTCATTGTGAAGCTCCTCCAAATTCTTGAATGGATTCTGCTTGACAATCATCTCAAGGCTGCAGGTATCCCTGTTGCTTTCACAATATTCTAATTTTCTGAGACAATGAATTTTGGGTTTTCATTATCTGGAAGCCATAATCATCAAAATCACAAGAAATAAAGGCTTGAAATATGTCACTATGTGTAATGAATCTATATAATACAGTACGAGTTTCACAAAAAATATTTACCTTTTCCACAATATTCAAATTTTTTGTGATGTACCTTAAACAGGTTGGACCAACAGCATGTGTGTGCATTCTAATTCAAACAAGACAACTTGTGAATTAACTTTGTGAAACCCAAAGGCACTCAACTTTTACTACAAAGACTTCACACCAAGTGTTGGCTAACTGTCACGCAGAGTATAAAACAGCTTGATCTGGAGGTTCAGGTGTGCAAAATGTGAATGTTAATTTCGACATCGCAAATACTCAACATTCAGTCTTCAAGTACTGGTCAACAGTACTGAACAAATGGGTTGTTATAAGCCTTCTCAAACTTTAGATTTGTGCACAACTTCAGTGATCACTGATCAGAATATACAGTTTGTGAGAAACACAGGAGTACTTTTATATATAAAAAAAAAGTACATTTTCTCATCTTCAGTACACAGACTTCTTCTACAGTATCACAGAAAGAGTAGTTAAATAAGACATGTATCGCTAAAACACAAAGTGACAAGAGGAAAAAAAAAAAGCAACTGAGGATAGTTTCCTGACCAAGACAGTTTGGTGTAGAAAGTAACACAGATAACAGCCAGAGTGAGGTTTCTGATAAAAGTGAGTGGTCCCCCACGTTTCTCCTTTCAGACACAATCACTGTGCTCCCCAGGTTTGTGTTAAATCTGAGACTCCACCTTTAGGCCTTCTCCAGTGCCTTATAGTACTCCTTCAGAACAGCCCATGCTTTTGGAGCCATGAAGCCGTCGGGGGGGTTCTGACCCTCACGAGCCATCTTACGCATGCGTGTGCCTGAGATGAAATCATAATCTTGATGGCTGCAATTATAAAAAGAGAAAGTCGTGAGACCCATTATAATCCAAGTGAAGATGTTTCTCAGCAGCGTGACCGATATGATCAGACAGAACCAGCTGTTGCTTTTAAAACTGTTGGATCAAGAAACAAGAAGCAACCCATCTTCTTCAGATTTCTTCTTCTTTTCTTACGTTTTTATCTTTTTCTTTAGGTAGAACTGATCATGTTTTATTCTAGAGTGAATAACAGCTGATCAGTCAAATTAGTTAATTGGTTTAAAAAACTTTAGGTATAAAATACTTATAAAGAAAATAGTTCAGATTAAGTTATATTTAACTTGACAATCAATTTTATCGATTTAAATGAGTAAAGGAAAAACAAGAACGGTCCTTGTCTAAAACCAGTTTTCTGCATCTTTATCTCATCATCTATAATTTAAAGGATAAATGGCACCATTTTCAAATCTTTATTTAGTTGTATTCATACGCATCTACTCTGAGTTCAACCTGAGAGTCAGTCATTCGATTCAGGGAGTAAAATTTCAGCTGACATGAAAGAGCACATTTTTTGGCTCCGAAACAAAAAGTAGCAACCGCCTTGGTGCAAGCAGAACAATCCGTATGTGAAACAGATCACTCTGATATGAACCGTTACACTTAAAAGGAAGACAAAGGATTTTTGTGATAAAGCAAGCAATCCATATTCGTCTCTGAATCTGTCGAAGGCAGGGTGCTTCAGGGTCTGGAATGCCATCAATCTAACAAAGACAAATACACTCCAGTATTCTCTTTTCTTTCTAGTAAGAATGATTAATCTCATACTTGTTTTTTCTATAAACATTTTTTTTAAAATAAGTAAGTTATAACACTATTTGTCTGAATAATAAAAAAGCTGATTATTTCCTCAGAACAACAGATAATTTAACAGATTATAAACCTTTTGTTCAGAAACATCTTCTGTTAATAATTTGATCCAACTCCTTGAAATAAGTGATATTTAACAGAGACTTTTACTCATGACACATCAAAGTGAGCCATAGCGAAAACACGCCATTTCTCACGGTACAAAAACGCTTGGAAAGACTTTATATTGCCGATCACAAACCCACACCATGGAGAGCAAAGCTAATCTTTTGATTAATCCTAACATTTCTGGCTGAACGTAGCTACAGCTGCGTAACCTGTCAGAGGCAAAGAGGAAAAGCAAAGAAGCTATGATTTTTGTTAGTCATCATGTGCAATGCCCATATACACACGTTAATCAAGGGCAGGTCTCTAATTCTGAGCAACATCAAAGGTTACACTAACCCAAGAAACATTTTAACTCAAGGGAAAAAACACACACACACACACAATCTGTTATTCTTGGCTCTGCATTTCACTGCAGATATTGTAGACGAAAGAAAAAGTGAATAACGGGGGACTTTTTACAAACAGGACGAGCCTAATGAGGAATCATTTTAGAGATTAAAATTTCTGTTTGGGCTGCTTGGCCTAATTGGGCTAAATGTGAGGTATTACTCTGGACTAAATCTACAAATAAGCTTTTAAATGAAGTGTGAGTGAGCACTTCCTGTAACCCTTTCCTGTTTTCCATTAGCATGATGAATAAAGACCACAGGAGAAAAAAATATGAACCAAAACTGAAAAGAACTTACTTTTTAGGCTCATAGAAGTCCATCGCTCTTTTGACCTTGTTGTAAGCTGCAACCTTAAAGGGTACAATTTCCAGGGTGATGAGGCCTGGAGCCATGGTGAGGACCTTGGCTCCGTGAGTGGGCTCGTAGAGATCCTTGCCCGTCTCGGGGTGGGGCATGCCTGCAGGATCTCGACCCACAATGTAGAAATTGGCACCGGCCACCATGCGTGCTCTGCAGTGCCACTGGACCTGGACAAAAAGTAAAAAACAAAATGAAATGCATCAAGCACGACCAATAAGTTAATGACAGCATCCAGATGCTAATGTCAACACCCTAACACGCTGATGTTTGGCATGTTTAATGTCCTACATGCTCGTTTAGTTTCTTAGATTATGTACATCATTGTGCAATACATCATAAAACATTACATTTAAAACAGTGAAGAACAATAAAAAAAACTCTACATTAAAATATTATACTAAAATCTCAGAACAAACATTCATAAAATAAGTCAATTTATTTAGATCTAACGACAGAATCTTTTTTAAAATAATATTTATTGGACCTGAAAGTACCTCCACATAAGATCGGCCTCCATCAACTACACCACCTACACGCACTGAGGATCCTTTTCTTGTTATATATATGATTTATGCTCATTTCATTTCTCCATTTCAAAACCCGATTATTTGATTAAACTCAAAAAACAAGAGGTTTCCGCTCCAGGCTTTTAGTGTCTTTTATGTAAAGAGAGGAAGTTCTATTATTTGAGCTGCACGCAGACCAAAGGATTGTTGTTTTTAATGAGTAAACAAAAGGAGAACACGAAGACTGTGCCTGGCTCTAAAAGCCTCCTTTTCCCAGTTACAAACTGATTAAATTCACTCCCTCAAATCCAACAGCCAACAATCTGTTTTCAATGATTTGCACCATAGCTTTCCCATTATCATAAGTGAATGATTAAAAGATTCCCAGCTACACAACTACGCTCAGTCACACAGATGTTTGTGCATGGCATGGAATCACTAAACAGAACGCCTCGAGACAGTTGTCAGTCCTCCTTCCTGCCATTTGTCACTCAAATATTTTCAGCTAAACTATGTGACAGCTTTCTTCCATGAATCCGTCATCATTTTTCACTGCTGAATCAACGTTTTGTTCTGCAACTTCTGAAGAAAACACGTTGCCTGTGTTTCAAAGCAACATCAAACGTGGAAAAAACAAATTAACGGACTTCATCATTACCTCAGTTGGCCCTGCATACATCATGGGTGAGGGAAAAATTGCAACAATGGTTGTGTCTGGGTTCAGAACGCCCTCCTCCAGGACAGCAGCGTGCTGCTTCATTCTCCAAGGCAGCGGCACGTCGTCGTCCTTGGTCCAGCCTCCCAGTGGGTGGAGCAGCAGAACGGGCCGGCGGTAGCCCCGCTCGATGAGACGCTTGTGTGTGTCCTGCATCAGAAGAGCGTGGCCGTTGTGGACCGGGTTACGGAGCTGAAAGGCGAACACAGCATCTAAACAGAGAGAGTTGGAGAACAGGTGTTGAAAAACGCTGCTAAAAATCTGCACTAAAAATTAATTTGCTAAAAAAAAAAAAAAAACCTGGTTGAACCCAAATATTTTCAAGCTGCCAATGAGCTAACATCTTGAACTGCTTACAGTTTATACAAAAACACTGTATTTTCTTGAGATACCCGACTGTGATTCCTACATTGTTTTTATTACGAGAGTCTAGTAAAAGTGGACGGCAAAAAAGTATTCCTAGGCATTACATAAACGACAGCGTGATATTATTAATCATCTCCATCACATCCATGTTTTAAAAAGAGTTAGTCTCCATACCAGCATTCATTTCTTTAAACTTCTGTTTGAGCTCAGTGGGAGTCAGCCGGTACTGGTCAAGTCCATCATTCCAGTAGATCCGGTCCAGAACCTGCAGGTCACCACCAACCAGCCAGTCCCCGCTTTCCATCACCATCTGAAACAGAGCCCAAGATAATCATGACAATCAGGCTGGGATGAAGAAAAATGAACTCTGAAATTGAAATCAAGCTGTCTGGTTTGAAAATTTTTATTATTATTTTGATTTTTTTTTATTTGGTGCAAAGAGGTTTTAAACAACCAGTTTTGCTTTATTTTTCCTGCAATGTCTTTCTTGCTTTTACATTACAATAAATATAAAATCTCAGGTTACATCAGGATTAGTTTAGTGTTTTTGTTATGAATCTCAGATGCCCGAGTGTGATGTCATTCGATGCCAGCACTGACTGTTTTACACAAACACACACAGTTTCAGTGCAGGGGAAGCTGGACTGACCACCAGTGCCATAGTAACACTAACTGTGATCCTCAGGGAGTGTCATAAACTTTTCCTATATATCTACATGGGTGACAAGTGTCAAATTAACATCCTTATAAATGCCAGACGGTGTAACAAGATGAGTGTACTCAGTGGTCATAATGTTATGGCTGGTCAGTTCATAAAAACCTTCATTGTGCTGACTAGAGTGAATTCTAATAAAACTTGAGTTATGACCCTGCTGTGACAGGACAGCAGCATAAATCAGCCATAATGTGTCGTTAAATAGTCAACGTGTTTCTCTGATTACTTCATCTAGTTATGACCAATGAGTTTGCCTAAAATCCATCTAAGAATCTTGAAAATATAACAAAATAACATTTAGAAATTCATTTTCTGTCTTAAGAGAGATTTAAAATAGTGAAAAGAGTTCAATTTAGGAAAGTGAATCTTTAGTTTTATTGCAAAAATAGGATGTTTGATAAAAACAAATGTGTTTTCTTTGTTTTGAAAATGTTGATGAAACATGAGTGTAGCATCGGGTCTGATAGGTTATAACAGTGGCACAATTCAACTGACTTCCACAATAAAAAGCTAGTGTTCTCATGACCCCACTGGAGGAAAACAAAGTTTCCCCCTAGTGAGATTCAAACAATATCACTAAAGTGCTCAGGATCCAGGAAGCAGCTTTTGTTTCGGGCTACGTCTTTCGCCTGCCTCCTGTGGTGCTTTAGAGACGGCAGCTAGAATTACAGAAAATACTGGCCTGTGTGATATTAACGTGATACAAAGTGACAAGGAAAAATCCATTCGTGTCACTGCATTCATTGACACGTAGTTTATCATGTGAGCACTCTTTGATATCTACACTTTAAAAACAGCCTAGTTTAGCTTTGATCTGGTAAGCTGTATTTAAAGCAGAATGCCGTCTGCAGCAGAGGCGTCTACAAGATGTGTTCAAAAACAACTTGGGGACTATTTACTATGAGAACTTTCAAAGAGCGTGTTGTGATTTCTTTCCCACACATTATTTCATCCTATTTGTCCACTGCTGGCTTCATATAAGTCATGAAAGATATAATGCACATGTAGAGGAAAGCGACACATCTGCTCTGTTTAACTTTTATAAATGCTTAACAAGTTCACATGCGAAAAGGGGCCTAGCCAAATAAACAGCAGCTGCACCAAAGCTTCCGGTGAGGGGGCCTCTGTCTGAAAGACAGGTAAACAGGAAAAAGTAGATTAACTGCGTTTTAAGAGGAGCGGCTCGTTTGTGGCTGAACGGAGACAGAGAAACGATGTTGTATAGCTGTCACTGTAGAGGAGTGCTGACAGACTGGCTCCGGCGCACCGACTCCAACTTACATTTATGTATACATACACACACTTTAAAGAGTGAGACCTTAATCAGAGCAGGCTGAACACACACGTTGGATTAGAGTGAATCACTCCTGTGGAAACGGAGCATGCAGCATTTGTTTAAAAGCAGCACCGAGGCATCGGACGCTGACAACAAAGAGTCAGGGTCCCAATATATGAAACTTGCAATGCATCAATAAACACATTAGCTAGATTTTACAAAGTCAAAAAAAAGAGATTTTTAAATGATTATAATTGTGATGAAATGTTGGGCCAGCTGTTGCATGATGCTCAAGATCAGCAGTCAGATTTTTTAGCAGCACATGGCTCTGAAGAAAGCCAGAAGTAGGTCAGTCACAGTAAGTGTGACCCCAAAGTGAAATCACTAGATGCCAATAAAAAGTGCTCCATCAGTAGCACTAATCTCACTGGGCTGCAGCTGTTGGTGACTACATGTAAGAACTGTAAGAAAATACACACATTTTCTGTATTAAACACTGAAATGGTACTTTACGACAGTGTTGCATAAGATTGGGCAAATTTATCAACCATTAAAGATAGGCTGAGACCTTAAATAGTCGTTTATTTAAGAGCTTTTATTCCTCTTTCGTTTTTGGGCTATGAATTAGTTTTTAATTTAATAATAACGATGCTTGGTTGAAGCCAAACAATGCTGCCCGCATGAAAAATAATAAATAATCTTGTTTTTAAATGGTACACACAAACTCTTTCCAGCTGCAAGCAAAGTTTTCAAGCGCAACAGTGATTCATTTATTCAACTTGTGACAGAATGAAAGAATGGCAGTGGGTTATTTTCAGAAAATACATTTATTTAAATAATAACCAGCGAATGAAGGTGGGGAAACAACCAGAAACTGGCTTTCTTTTTTCAGTTTAGTCGTGCTTAAGGTTCGTTCGAGTGTTTATCTGTATTACAGATTCGTCCAAGTATAAAATAACAAATACGTTAGACAAGAAATAAAATTAAAATTGTCTCCTTCGGTGAATATGTGCGCTTTTATAAAATAAATCCTCCCCAGTTTCAAATCTTTTAGAGCAATTTGACGATGGAGCTGCAGCACCGGGTGACAGCGTAGCATACTCAGCCAGATGGCGAACACGTAAATGCTCATGCAAGTTCGTCGTATTTGAGTCATTTGCTGGCTCTATACATCTGCACAAGCCGCAAACTGCTTTGGTTTAAACCTGTGGTTTTCTTTTTTCATACATTTTAAAGTCAAAGTGTTCCCAAATAGGCAACTTTGTTTTTTCTGGCAACAAGTTCCTCCCATTTTAGACTTTTTTGTTCTATATCAGTCCATGCATGTTTACATTTGTCCACTTGCATACTGCCCATCATCAGTCATGCAAATTTTAATGTTGCAATAATGCTATCTAGTCAGTAAGTTTCTGAATTTGTTCACAGTTTAGTATAATTTTATGTGAAATTTTGTAGTGCATGCAGTGTCAGAATTTATTTAGTCTCCAACCAGTCACAACATAGGTTGCCCACCATTCTTAAAGTTGTAATACGTTTGCTTTTTTCACTCTCTGAGTTCTAGATGCCTAAGAGACCCAGAATTTGGATGCAACACCTGCAAAATGAGGTTGGATCAAAAATATCCAAGTGATTACACTGGGCATTCTTACAGGCTGTGAGGGAAAACTCCACACTTGTTCCATAAGCAAAACGAAAAGACCAGCTGGGATCAGTGTTGTATCTGTGCAGAATCCAGGAGGCACTTTGTGTTACAGTTATGCTAAAAGTCATGTGTTCAGTCATCACTGGAGCCAGTTGGAGCTGCAGAGAATTAATATTTGGAGAAGTTGAATGATTTAAAAGTTGAAAACTAGCAGATGTGCATTATTTGGTTGTTTGAAGCCTGTTTGTTTTCAGTTTGACCATTTAAAAAAATCTATTATATCTTTTTTTAAACAAGTTTACAATGGAATGAATGTCTCCAGGTCTTAAAGGATACAAAGCAAACAGAAAAATGCTTGTCTGCAAATCAGCCACAGTTGGTGCTGATCAATCCTTTGGGCTTAAGCATCACTAGTGGTGCATTTAACTAGTCCAGGCTGGAAAACACAAAGGTCAAGAAATACCAACATAATAATCAATCAGTTTGGTTGCATTATAATTCTGTTACATAAACGCTGAGCAACACTGTTGGTTCATTTCTCCTTCTCAAAAGCTTGTGCAAAAGAAACAAAAAAACCCTAAACGCTTACTTCTACAACAACATTCAGCTAAAGTCTGTAATCATTCTTATAATGTAGACTACAGTGCACAGCGTGCTTTGTTCAGAGATTTAACTTAATTTTCAACTTCTGACAAATGTAAAAAATAATGAAATAAAAGAAAGAAAGTCAGATTTCATTTTGAAGCCATAAAACATTAAGACCTTGTCTTAACAAAACAGCACCAGTTTATTTATTTTGGATGTAAACATATAATTGCTAATGAGAACCTGCTGCTAATTCCAAAACCTTAATGTTAAAGGTTTCTGACTTTCCATTTCTGAAGTGCAGTAAAAGCATCATATTTCTGTGGAAATCTAAGAAAAAAAAATGTGAACATTGAGATATCTCTAACTTTTGGAAGAAACTGAACTTCTAAGTTGACTTCTGAGAAGTTATTTGAAGATGGCAAAAAAATATATCCATTTGCGTCTTTCATTTTATTGACAAATAATCTAACATTTGAATACCACTTCACATCCCCTCACTTCCAAACAGAATGATTCCAGTTGGTTCTGGCGAGCTGAATGTAAAAATCTGAAAGCTGTCAACAGCCGAGGTGTCGATGTGATGTGATCAATAACAACTTGGCTCCCAAGTAAAATGCTTTCAGGAACATGTTGGGATTTGTCTTCCACACTCTAATAAATCCAACCTGTCCAACGCTAGCCAGATCACAGTCATGAAAGATGCCTCACAGTATTTTTCTTTGGAGAGGTCAACAGCATAAACAAGCCAGAGCTCATTTCCTAACATAAGTGAGTGGAGAACAAAGTGTGTGAGCATTCTATCAATTACACGACTCACAACTTCAGATGTGAGAAGGGCCTTGGCTCTTGGTGAAGAATTAAACTCCTACTGGACCTGACATTAGCCATGTCCGGCACTAACCTTGATGTATGGGTGGTCTTTGCAGGTGGTGCCCCACTGACGAGCACAGCGCTCCTCTTTTCTATGTTCGTAAAACTCAGGGTTACGTAGGATGGCGACTCGTCTTCCCTCGTAGACCAGTGCCACGGCTGTCACACCGTCCAAACGCTCTTTATCTGCTGCCGACACTGGCAGCACTATGGGCACCGAGAGATTGATCACACCACCTACAGGAGCAAAGGAGTGAATTTGTGTAGATTTGCTGATAAAGTCCAGCTGAACACCATATTTTAGTGAATTTTCTTAGCAAAAATGAAAGAAAACCCCATCAAATACGACTTCTCAGGGTGATATGTCATTGTTGTTTCACTCTAACATTTTATTGGTGATTTATAGAATAAAGCTGTTAAATTTCAAACATACATTATAGTCCTCTTGTGTGGGAAACCTTTCATTTATTTAAATATTTAATTCAATTTAGTACATACACTTTATCGAATATTAAAAACTAAAATATATATGCTATATTTAATTTAAATGCCCATATAAAAGATTTCAAAATGCTCAGTAAATCATGTTTAAGTTTTTATCCATGTATTTGGCAGACAGTTTTGTCCCAGGCGACTTACAAATGAGGACGTAACAATGCAGTTAATATCAAGACTGCTATAGGTTCAGAAAAACATGGTATGCAAGAATTTAAGTTAAAGAGGACAAAAGTATGCCCTATTATGCTTGTTTCTTTGGCTCACGTCACAGTATTATAATTTGTAAATCTGTAAATGCCTCTTAAATCATGTTTTATTTTATACTTAATTCTCTGAAAGGGTCTAAAAGACTCGTTTGGCAAGCTTTAAATCTAAATATGTATCAAACAGCCTAATCACAGGTTACTATGAATCTTCAGAGATCCAATTATAGAGCCTTGAGAAAAAAGAAGTTAATATTCTGCTTCACTGATGCTATTCCCTCTCATGTCCTGATTGATCTGCTTACTATCAGCATTCTTTTAGTTTAATGTTTCCATCCAGGCTGATAAAAATGTCGAGACCAGCCTACTTTTCACGTCAACTGAATTGATGTGGAGGCAGAAGGAGATGCTGATTGTTCCTGTAGCCCCCTGCCTTTGGTTCTTTCCGTTACATTAAAAAGCTTGCAGCTGCTTGAGAATTCAAATTGTTAGAATGGAAGAATCTCAAGTCTGAACATGGACTTCTGTCCATCTTTGCTGATTTCTGGTTTTGTAAAAATAGCAGTTTTATGCTTCCTGAACAGGTACGGCATTACGTTGTGTGTAATCAATCCTGTCGATGTCAAATTCACGGAAGGAAGCGAAAATGGAAAAAGTGTCGGTGTGCGGTGTCAATCAATAGAAACCTTCTTCCTCTCCATCCTTCAGCAGGAGAACCAACAGGAAAGTGAATCATGGATTTTCACATCTAAATAGATTTCTGTCCTGTTCAGTTTGAAGTACAGTAGTGAGTCTGATGAGAGCTAAGCATAAACCTTAGAATTTGGGTTAAAATTCTTATTTTTCTTCTTTTGTAGTTTTCATTTTAGCATGGGGATCCAAAAGGTGTGGCACTACAATCAAATGATGCCATTGTTACAAAATGCTAACTGTTTAGAAAAAATGTTTTGCTTTTAAAATAAACTATTTGTGGTCAGAGCTTGTGTTCTTGAAGTCTGTCAGAAAAATGAACAGATAATTAAAGGTCATAATCTTATTATATAGATAGATAGATTCTTGTTTAAAGAAAAGGCTGTAATTATGCAACCTCTGTATTTAGAAAGGAATCTTTTATGGGATTCTGGTTGATATTTGTTACAATTTCTATAAAATATATGTTTTATTTGATAATCCTCCAAATGGTCTAACAGAATTTATGTAAACATGATAATAAGATACAAGGCCAATTGCAATAATCTGAAACTCACTTCAAATAATGTGAACAACATTTGGGGCCATTTGTTGCACAAAGCAAGCCTTTTGATGGGTTGTCTTAAGACTATATTCTTAACTTTTATAATCCTGATTCCCTTTAGGTGGTTAAAGAGACAGAAATCAGTTGTGGATTTAGTCAGGAGTTTAAATGTTAATTTCACAATTACTTTGCTTCAGTAAACTTAGTCAGCAACACAGCACTGATTCAGTGTGCGCTTGACTCCACCTAGTGGCTTTCTTTTTAATATCCTGCATTTTAAATAAAATCTTACCATCTAACAGACAGTCAAAGTGAAGACACTGTAGAAACTCCCTCTCTCGCATAAAGCCATTCAGAGGAGTAGCCCAGCCTTCAGCCAGCACCTGCACCCACTGCATGTCCACCTGAGGATTATACACACATACAGCAGGTTATAATTCAGAAACAACCTTTAATGCACGCAGCTCAGTTTAACAGAATAAAGAATGATGCAATAGATATATAAATAAATTCTGCACATACAGCAGATTTAAATATATAATTTAGTTGTGTTTAATAAAAATCTAAAATTATTTGCATTTAGAAAATCTTATTAAAATCACCTTCCCGATCTGAACAGCTGGAAGAGTCTCTGCATCAGCCTTAGCCAGATCCAGTTTGTTCTCCTGAACATACAGCTCCTTCACTTCATATGAAGCATCAACAGGAACTATATCCTGCACAATAACACATCAGTACGTCAAGTTAATTACCTTAACAATGAATAACTATAAAACACTCTGAATGATGAAGATTATGCTTTAGAATCAGTATCAAGACACAATAATGATGCTACACTGCCCCCAAGTGGCCAAAAGAGAAATTACAGCTGTTTTCCCCCTTTGGTTAGGAATTCAAAACTCTCATCTGTAAATGTGGAGTTAAAAAGGACAAAACGAATAAAAGGACATGCCCATGCATGATATTTCTGCCTCTCACCCGCTCCTGAAGCAGGTCAATGAGCTGCTGTATGCACTCGTTCACGCTGCAGGAATCGGTCTTCAGTACCAGCTCTGGAGCCTCTGGCTTCTCATACTCTGAGTCAATACCAGTGAAACCTGATAAAACAAAGATTGATTCATTGCATTTACAGCTCTGTAGTACATGTCAAGCATGTATCCTCTAAGTAACATTTTCACTCAAGTTTAACAACTACTGTTGAACTGATATTAAAGAAACACCATCTGAAATTGCTTGAAAATAAATTAATTTTGAGCTTATTAATAATTCATCCAACCAGGTGGTATATATACACTGTCTATCCCAAAAAAGTCACTACTTTATTTAACAAAGCTAACAGGTAAGATCATTATTGGATAACAACTATATAGATGACTGTTTCAACTGGCAAAAGGTTATTTAGGGAGCATAAAGGACTTCCGTGATGTGGTTTGATGAATCCAGATTTACAAAAGATTTTCAGTGAACGGTCATGACCAAACAATGTGTTCATCTAAAAACACATTTTCACAATCTAGAAATCGTTTTGTTCCAAAAGCTGCTGCAGAACATTACAGATAACAGCTTATTCTAACACAGTCTGACAACAGAAATTCATGTGCTTAAAAGATGGACGCCCATTTTTATTTGACGATTTCACAGAAATCACTGAACTGATTAAAATCCACCTTTACACTCATGAATAACAGAATAAAACTAAGAAACTTAAAATTGATTTGAACAAATGTGTCTTTAGGTTAAAGACCAGTTGAACTTCCTTCCACCTTTGCTATACAAATAGGAGCCATTTGATGAATATTTAACCATTCTACATTTCAGAAGGGACATAATAGAAGATGCTCAGTCAAAACCAAGTGAATATATATTGCAAACATTTTCTCTAAGACATGCATTTGTTTGTTAAATGTAATTTTTTTTTTTTTGAAAAATCAGCAAAAGAGACAAAACCATTAAAAAAGGCTAGTATGTACAAACCAAATCTATATGTTTTTGCTCTTTCTAAACAAAAATATCTATAGAAAAATATGTGCAACATTAACGTAATGGAGATGGGAAAAAATAAAAAATCCCAAATGGTATTGACATATTGACTAGGGATTATTATTTATTGTGACATGCAATTCTACAGAAGTCATCTTCTTATCATGATTATTAGGGTTAGTAGGTTGTGGGTTGTCCCGGGACAAGCTTACGAGCTTGTGCCGAAAAAAAGGAAGTGCTGAATGAGCCGCTCAGATCGTGGGCTGTGCAACCGGCCCGTCCTGGCCCAAAGTTACCATTGGCTAAATGGCAGTACAGCTCTGACCGTGCATTTTTTTTCAGGATGGTATTGAAACTGATACAGCTGCTATTTTTGAACACAGGCTGTATACGTAATTACCATAATATTACCAAGCCTAGTCACGACAGACCTTGAAACATGTTAGGAAGCCAAAACATTCTTAATATATAAAAAGGTACAGTAGGCCATTTAGGTCTGTAATTGCTGATCCAGGATCAAGCTAATCTATTAGTGTTCAGTGTTCCTGACAAATGTGCAGAAGTTTCCCAAATCATAAACTGTGGAGGAACATCCAGCAAATGTCATTGTGAGGATTTTAACTGCCTTAGTGAATGTAGAATCTGGACCTTACATTTAAGCTACACAATGCACTTTAACAGTAACGAATCACACTTCACCTCTTATCTCTCCAGCTCTAGCTCTCTTGTACAGCCCCTTCACATCCCTCTGTTCACAGACATCCAGCGGGGCATCCACAAAAACTTCAAAGAACGGTAATCCCGCTGCCTCGTGAATCTTCCGAGCATTTATACGATCCTGTCAGAAAAACAGACACAAACACTAACTGAAAGTCCAGCAGCAACACAATGTGCTGTAAGTTAGCTTTAGAGCTTCCAACCAATCATAATCTCTGCAAGTTTCTAAGAATAATAATGAAATCAATATTGTTTCATCAACTGCGATCTTGAAGAGTTCCATAAACACATGTTTCAAAGTACAACGCTGTTTATGTTAACTTCCCTTAAGGGCTGTTTACAGTGAGCCAGACTTTTAGTAAATCTTAAACAGATACAGTTTTGGAACATGAAAGACAAACACCGTTGCTTTCTTTACTCACTCTGCTGTAGGGTGAAATAAAACTTGCAATGCAAACCAGGCCTGCATCAGCAAAAAGCCGGGCCACCTCAGCGATGCGTCTAATGTTCTCCTCACGGTCTTCGGGGCTAAAACCAAGATTTTTGTTCAACCCTTGACGAATATTGTCTCCGTCCAGTGTGTAACAGGGGATACCATGACACACAAGGTACTCCTCCAGAGCCATGCTCACTGTGGTCTTCCCAGCACCAGACAAACCTTTATAAAGAAAACAGAGATAATAAGGAAGACATGCTCATCCATGAACTCCTGAATCAAAGTTTATAAGTATTTTGCATCCTTACCTGTAAGCCAAACAGTGCATCCTCTGAATCCTCCTCTTGTGCCCACAACCTGCCCACGTTTGTTTCGACTTACATGATGAGCCTGATAAGTGACATTAGTTGCACGCTGCATTCCCTGAAATTATGAGAATTTTGTCTAAGTCAAAATATCAAGACTTTAAACATTACAACATACAACAAATAAATACTACTAAAACTACTGAGGAAATGATTATCAATATTACTCAGTTAATGTTGAGTCAATACAATTGTACAAAAACAAAATTATATATCAGTATACATATGACAAAAATTAGGCTGCAAATTCTGGTCTTAAAGTGACAGAAATTATTTTACATTTGCACTGAAAAACTTATTTTACACGTTTAGTGTTAAGTCTGTATTTTTTTGTCACTCTCTTTTTACTTGACTTTTTAGATAAAAGTCCTGAGATGGATCAGCGAACATAAACACATCATTGTAGTTACTGTAAGGGAATGGCTGAAGATAATACCATCACATAGTCCTTAAAGCGGAATCTATTAGCCTTGGCGCTGCTAGCAGCTAGGGCTTTAAATGATGCTGTGTAGCACTAGCAGGGTAGCTATCTCGCCGCTTGACTAGTTAACTCATTTGAATCCGACTAGCGGATATTTGCTGGTATAATAAAGGATATGTTAGCAAAACTTTGAAGAATGAAACTCACCCAGTTCTCGGGAGCGTTAGTTAGCTTCTGTTTTTTGTTTGAGTTACCACCATGGTGTGTCTCCATCATGACTGGTAGCGGTTAATGGCTAATTCAACCAACAATATATTTAAAACACACACGACAAAAACGCCGACTGTTTAATATCAGTGAAGGTATACGCTGTTCTTGACAACAGGTATGTCCATTGAACGGAAGAGCAGGGAGACGAGGGCTGCTTCCCTTTGCACGATGGGATAGTCTTTAGCAAGAAGCCACGTCAACGTCAACAAGTGACGCATTTACGCAATCCTAGGGTCGTCTAAAAAACTGATCTGGTGTCAGTTTTGCTTCATTGACAGCTTCTAGAATAGTGACTGTTTTGGTAAATCACCTGATCTGTGCTCTGCTTTATTAAAAAAAAAAAAAGATAATCGGAAAAAAACTTCCACTCAAATAAGAATGTGTGAATACTTAAATTTGAAGAAAAAAAAAATCACTGATAATAATATTCGAAAATTAAACAATCTAAATGAAAGTGCGATTTAATCACGAGCACATAAATAAATACAATTTTTTTTTGTTTAAAATCGTGTTTTCAATTTAAAAACTTGAAAATCGCTTACTTTTTCCACAGTGATTTCACCGTAGCTGAGATGATGCTATTTATACAACAACTGTTCAGGAGCAGCTTTATTAGATGAGCGTAGTTAGAGGGAGATGCACGCCCTGATTAGAGGAGAGTTTCTCTGAATTAAAGAGGGTGATGCGGGGCGGGGAGGCTTTACAGAGACTACACGGTGCTTCAGGGAGGAGCACTTGATCAAAAGCGAGCAGCGCGGTCGTGTAATGTAACAGTCCAGCCTGAGAGGAGCGGAGAGCAAACAGGGCGCAGCAGCATCAGGGATTCAGGCAACTCCAGGAAGACAGCAGCTAGGAGGCCAGTCCAAGGCAGGTAGGATGCTTCAAGCTGTACGACACGAAGAACAGATCGATCCTCATATTGAGGCGTTTATAACTGGCATTATATGTGTTTAAAAGGATAACTGATGTCTCATAGAGCTGTGAGGACGAAATGATGACGTTCAACTTTATTTGACTTGTTTACAAATGAATACATGGCTGTTAATATAGAGCAAACCTTGTTTTGAAGATTATTTGTGATACATAGTTCATATTTGCATGCAAAAACTTTTATTTGATTGTCTTTAGGCTTCAGTTGCAACGCCTGCAGTGCAAATCAGAATAACTGCAAGTGTCAAAGAGCTACAGGGACTTTGCATGCTTTTGTTAAAGCAACATATTGCTTTAATTCAAAATTTCAATCAAAAGCAGTGAGATAAATTCAGTTCCTAATTGCAGGGTGACCTGTTGCCCCACCCAGCCTCCAGTAAAAGCTGGTGTTTAACACACTGTGTGGGGCCCTTCACCCCAAAAGTAAACTTCAAAAGTGGCTGTGGGCCGTGTATTAAATGTGACAGACTGCCGCCCTGTAATATACAGGCTAAGGAGACTCCCAGCCTAGAGGTTGACTTTATACTTGCCAGGATCCATCCCACAGCTGGTTATAGAACCCACAAATGCAGGGGTTGGTCCTTACTGGAGACTATTTCTGTTGGAGCTGTTTGAAATGGATTACTTCTGTGATTAACAAAAACAAATGTTCCTTCAGCAAATAAAATGTATTCAGGTCTCAATATAAACTATGCTGGAATAATCTAAGGACTTTAACACATTCTAAAGCATCTGGTTTGTTTTACTTTGGCAATTCTTTTGCAATAAACTCTGTGCTATTAGTGATATTTATTTATTTGTTATTTTGGCAATTTTCAAGTGTATGTATATTACCCTAGTCATTATTTTGTAAATGGCCTCATAGAGTTTATGTCCTTCAGGACTGATGAGCTAACAGCTAGTCAAGCAAAACCAAGATCAAAGTAAATAACTGCCATTCTAAGATAGCTCCCATCTCCAAAATTACATTATTTCATAAACCTTTACACTGCAGTTTATATTCCATTTGTGGATATTTCAAAGTTATTTAAAAGTGAAAAAATGTAGCACTAATGGTGCATTCTGGGGTCACGTCTGGCAGGAATGTCTTCTTTTTTTGGAAAAAAGCAACCATGTTATAAGAAACCGGCAGCAACTGAGTCCAAATGTTGGAAATGTTCAGAGCCATGTTGCAAACTTAGCCTTTATTATTTCTTTGTTCTTCTAATAAAGCATCCTCTTATCCTCATTCCCTTGTTTGAGAACACCTGACTCTAATTCCACCATTAAACGTGAGCTAATCCAACAGATTAGCACGTTTGCCACTCATTAATATGTCTGTTTGAGCCATTTTCTACAATTAATAAACAATCAAGTGAAATATTTTTGATAATTATTCAACTGGATTTTTTCTGTACTTTTTATACTTGTGTGGAAATCCTATTGAAATGTAGTTTAATAAAATACAGTATAAAGCAAGTTTATAGTAGTACCAGCAACAAAACATCATGTGAATATGAGTCGTTTGTAATAACGACCAGTGCTTTTACTTTGTAAAATGTTGCATGTAGTATTCAATTCTTGCAACAGAGTTTTTTTAAGTAAGTCTGTATTGCGCTTCCGCACAAAAAGAATAAAATCACAATTCTCTTTTTTAAAATTGTTGTTTCATTGTCAGAGCATAGATTCCTAGTTTAAACAGGGCAGGGCCACCTCTATTGTAAATTCATTTTAATCCTCCCTTTAATGAAGACGGCCTATGTTAAAATGAGTAGTCAGAAAGAGCAGGAAGTTATAATAAAGACCCCAAAATAGAGAGAAAACCCTGGCTCTCCCAGAGTAAAATACAGGCCTGGAAGCAACTGGTGGACCTTTTCCTGAAATAGCCTGCAGACCGTAAGCAGCAGCAGCAGCAGCAGCCTGTTGCCTCGTGGAAAAAAATAAATCTGCCAGTTTTCCAACACCACCCATCCTAGGTCCTCTGGTGGGAAAATACCAGTATGGAGGAGGGGACTGGGAAACAGGTCTAAAGCCTGTTTTTGCACTTGAACACAGAAAATATTAAAAGATTTTCAGGCTGTTTTGTAGAAAATGAGTGAAAAATCTTAAAGTGCCTGTGACTCCATATTTAAATCACTTTATATTAAACAGGTGTAATCTTTGATATCTCTAGATTAGCGTTGCACCATTATAACTCAAAATACGCTGTAATTATTTCCTAACGAGCAACTCAGAGATCAGAAGAAAGCGCCGCCTTCCGGTTCTGCTGGGTTTCTCCTTATTTGGCAGCCTGACACTTCTGCTGCAGCAGGGGGCAGTGCCGTCGCGTGAAAGAGAAACGAAACTGAAACTAAACACTACACGGTCTATGGGCAATGGCGGCGGCACTGCCTCGCTTTAGTTGTCGTGAACGTGCATGTGGGAGGAGAATTGACCATATAAGCAAGTCCCGATCACTATGACCTCATAGCGGGCTGGAGTGAAAAAAACTGTTTGAAACCTGGGTCTGAAATCTGGAAGAGCTTCTCACTGGCTGTACTAGGAGACAGATGGACGCCGTTTTTTGCTCTTTCTGGCAGGTTTAAGGTGAGAACTCAACGTTGCAACATGATAGATAAGTCAGAAAACATGGAAACCCATGTCATGGGCACTTTAAAGAGATGTCAATGAAAAAAATCAAAAGTATTGTTAGAATGAATTAATTTAGCTTCTTGAACTGTTATTGGTCACCTTATAAAAGATAGTTGATTTTGTAACCATAGAATCATCACATCTCTGCAGGTGCAACTTTCCCTTAAATTAGCTTGAAGCATGTGTATCAAAGCTTGCAACAAAAATGCCTCACAGACACATTGCAGAGTAATTAGTCGATAATGTTTTTTCTTTTTCCTGTTGCTCTAATTACCTTAGTCAGTACTATAATACTCTATGAGCCATTACAGCTCACCAGATGTTGGGTTCAGCATTTATCTATCAGTGGAGAGTTATTCAGAGGGCGTTCTGCTGTTCTATCCTTTTCTGCAATGTAATATTTTCCACAAAACTGATTACAAGGAATCTGATACATTCAGCACCTCTCTTGCAGCCATTTTTATGGTTCTATCTTTTCTCCTGTTGCTGTTTTTCCCCCTTCTATGCAAACCATGTGCGTCCCAGAGGAAATCTATTTTGATGCATTTCAGCGCTGATAGCAACATCCCTCAAATCCATTAACGGGGCTTTTAAAGGCACCGAAGTCCTTTTAGACGTTAAACAATTTCAGTCTCCATCTCTTCAGAGCACTCTCGTGTCAGTATTCGACAGTTGTGCTAAAGAAAACATTAAACTTAATCATTTTTTACTTTGATTGTGTTCTGAATGTCATTAGAAATGAATCAAAAACAGTTTTATAGATATGTTTACAGATCACAATCTTCTAAGTGTCATAAATGAGCAACCAAACTGAAAACAGCTCAGAATGTTAATCCAGAAAAGCTAAGTGCTATAAAACTTAGAAATCCTTCCTATGAAGCCTTCACTACATTGCTTACCCCTAAAATTGACTTGAGAGTGCATCAAATTTCATCATCTGCCCGTTTAACGACATCCTAAATGTAGCTGTATTTATTTTTAATTTCAACCTTTCTAAAAAAATGTTTTTTTTTTTCTACTCTTTGCAGCTAAAAGAACTCCAGGCCTGTGGCTGGACGGAACACACACTCTCCCATGGCGTCACATGAGCACGTACACCCCGCAGACTCTGCCACTGACAATCTAAACTCCGTAATGGAAAGCGGTTCTGTTCCCAGTACGGCCAAAACCTGTCCTGTCCATGCTGCAGCTGGAGAGGACTCAAAGAAGGGCTTCCGGAATGGCATGAGCAGACACAACGACTACGTGAAGATCTCTGTACTGGAGTCCAAAGTGAACACTCTGCCCTCAGAGTGGTGGAAAACAGCAATCGCCTTCTTTTACGCAGCTTTTAACCTGGTCTTGACAACAGTTGTCATCACAGTTGTGCACGAGAGGGTCCCTCCCAAAGAGAGCAGCCCGCCTCTTCCTGATAAGTTTTTTGACTATATCGACAGAGTCAAGTGGGCTTTTACAGTAACAGAGGTCAATGGGATGGTACTGGTGGCCATTTGGTTGATCCAGTTGTTCTTCTTCAGATACAAGTAAGAATCAAAGGTTATATGAGTTTCATCCATAGATATGAGCTTTTGCAGCTTTAAGGAGAGCTCTTAGAGTATATCATATTTTAACTTTAAATATTTTGTTAAATGTTATCTTATGATCTTTAATATCTGCAATTCTAATCAGTGGTTATTGGGTATACTGGGAATACCCAATCAATAAGATTCAGGTAGTTTCTATCTCCTTGGTTAGATAGTCCTCCTCATGTGGGCTGGGGTGGAAACTCACTGAACTCTGGTGCAGACTGAAT
Source organism: Callopanchax toddi (assembly GCA_006937965.1). Lineage (NCBI taxonomy): Eukaryota > Metazoa > Chordata > Actinopteri > Cyprinodontiformes > Nothobranchiidae > Callopanchax > Callopanchax toddi. The sequence continues at coordinate 1,494,831 of SSNR01000018.1, forward strand.
GAAACATGGGTCTTGGATCACTTGCATCTCCAACGTCCTCCCACGGACCAAAAACATGCATGTTAGGTTAATTTGTGACTAAATTGTCCCTAGGTGTAAGTGTGACTGGTTGTTTGTCTCTGTGTGTCCTTGTGATGGACTGGTGACCTGTCCTTGGTGTCCCCTGACTGTTGGAGATAGACACCAGCTCCCGGCGACCCTTACTGGAGGAAGTGGTTCAGAAAATGGATGGATCGATAGAGTCAATTTGCGTTAGCAAAACATCTCATGAACCACTGGACAAATTTCAATGATCTTCTTAGAAAGTCTGCACTACACAGCTGTCACAGCTGATTAACTTGACCAAACACACTGAGCCAGTTTTATGGATATTGAGCAACAGTTTTGTGTGGTAGTATGTTAGAGTCATTCACAACACATTTTATATGAGTCAGGACTGGATGGGACAAAGAAATAGCCCTGGCAGCCCTTCATGATAGTTTACATATTTACAGGGAGTACCTGTCACTGACGTTTGATATGCACTTTGTTGCTGTGAGTTTGTCCTGGGGTGTGTGTGTGTGTGCTGGTGGTTAAGGCACTACAGCATGTGTGTGTGAGTGTCCACAGCCATATGCACGCTCCTTAGCAGCGCCCTACGCGTGTGATCATGGGCTGCATGCTTGATACAGCGACGTAACACACTGCCCAGCCCAGCTTGGTCCAAACATGTGCATTGACCTATCAGGCATTGCCTGCTATGAGTGATAACAGGTTGTGTGAGATCTTGCAATACTGAACGAGAAAAAGCAAACCAAAACATGATGATAGTCTAAAACTCTGACAAGAATGATGGCAGACAAAATGCCTTCCTTTAGGAATATAGCTGGCCTTGTGTTGATGCGTGTTTAAATTCCTATTTACAGGTCAATAGCGTTCAGACGTTTCTTCTTCCTTATTGGCACCCTGTACCTGTACCGTTGTGTGACCATGTACATCACCACCTTACCTGTTCCTGGCATGCACATGAACTGCGCTCCTAAGGTGAGTAACAGACAAAAATCAGACACAATCTTGTGGAATTTCATGAACTTGCATGAGAATCAGCTCTAAAGCGTTCACTACTTGTGGTCTGGCATTTTCCAGACTAACCACAGGGTCTGTTTAAAACTTCTGCTTCAGTTTTTTTCCAGTGCTGTGCACAATGATAAAATAGTACAAATGCAGTTTTTAGGTATTTGTTTTCTACTAACTTGTAGATACTAACTTGTGTCACTTAAAACAGCTTCCAAAGTAACTTTTGATTGTAAAATTGGCCAAGAAATCATCACAAAATAACATTTACCGGTAGACTCATAAATAGATATAGACCTCCTCTGCAGCCCTAGGTTAACTAAAAATTCAGTTTTTTTCTTTCAGCTTGAGGGAGACATGCAAGCCAAGATCCAGCGAGTTTTACGACTGATTTCAGGAGGAGGCTTGTCCATCACAAACTCCCATCTGTTGTGTGGCGACTTCCTCTACAGCGGACACACAGTGATGCTCACCCTCACTTACCTATTCATCAAAGAGTGTGAGTATTCAGAGGATTGCTTCTGCAGAATAATTCATGAGTTTTTTTCTCATTAATATTTGATGAATTATATTGAGCACTTTCATTTTTTATTACACAATTCACTTATTGTTGGATGACAACCATGTGGATCTAAATACCGGTAGATCTGCATTTATTTGATTTTCCAAATGTTCAAAATTTGACAGACTTAGAGATATGTAATGATAATAAATATATATATTCCAAACATATATATAGTAGATTTTTGAAATAAGTGATAACATGTGGTGTTCCTTTAAATTCTGACAGCGTTCTCGTCTTTCGTTCCTCCAGACTCTCCGCGGTCGTTCTGGTGGTATCATCTCATGTGCTGGCTGCTGAGTGCTGTGGGCGTGGTCTGCATCCTGGTGGCACACGAGCACTACAGCGTGGATGTGGTGGTGGCCTATTTCATCACCTCCCGTCTGTTCTGGTGGTACCACACCATGGCCAACTTACAGGTGAGCACATAACGGAGAAATGGGGGACCATTGACTTAGTGTTTCTGTTAGTGTGGGCGTGTGAATCTGCAGGCGTCACAAACACAGATATGCACAATAAAACATGCAAGGGAAATGCCACTTTTTTTTTTTTACTGAAAACTGATGACATCAGGTAATGTAAATTCTAGAGGTGGCAATGGTGGTATATTTGAGAAGGTAAAGAAATATCTGAAACTTTGCAGAGAAACACATACGTCTATTTCTACGTATTTCTAACAGATAAAACCAACTTTGTGTGAAAATGGGAGTAACCAAGGAGCCTCTAATTGTCCCTGAATCCACAAAACACTGGTACCTTACAGTGGCTCCTAAAGGTGTTGGGTCCACAGGAGAGTGGGATCACCTAGCTAATAAAGACCACAGCCATATGCTCTTTATGAGGGTCTGCTACAGGCCTGGCGAGTGTTGTGGTCCCTGTAAAAGTTTTGAAACATCTGGCTATAGGTAACATTTCCTCTGGGATCCTAGGAATACACAAACCTGATTTAATATTAAAAATGTATTTAATTTTCATGTAACTGCTTTTTTTTTTTTTGTTAATTTAGTTTTTACCTCTTTTATTTATTTAGGTTTATTCCTATAGTCATTTTAAAAAAGATTTTTAAATGAATAAATTAATGAATGAAGGGTAGATTAAGATGATGTCGCTTGTCTTGTTCAGGTTTTTGAGATTTTCCTTTCCTATGAGAAACGTTTTTCATAGGAGATTTTTCTCATTAGTTGTTCACATTTTGTGTATCTGAGGACTCTTCAGTTTTCAAGCCTACAGCGTGACTCCTTGTGGGAATGGTCTGATTATTCACCATTTTTTAAACATTTTGCAGAGCGGTGGATGTGCTTTGTCCAGAAACCTCTTGACGATTTCCCTTCTGAGACAGGATGCAAGCTCAGATTGCTCCAAAACCTCGAATTGTGCAAGAATTTAAAAAAATATATCTTCTATTTGGGTTTTATAATACATTTTTTGCTGCATCTTTCCTTCTCCTACGAGGAGCCTTTTTCAGAGGTACTTTATTTTCTTAGTCACAAATTACATGTGTATATTCTTGCACAATTTTTCTATAAAGAAAGCTAATAAAGTAAAAGAACATTTTTTAAAAATCACATTTTGCCACTGATTTAAGCTTTAGGTGTTCTATCTTTCATCCTCTATTGGAGATAATTTACAATCTCTTTCTAAAAAGGTGTAGTGTTATTACATACTTATAAAGGGGGTCCAATCAGATATAAAGGGATCAAACTAAATCCACATATTTATAAACCATGAGGATGAATTTTGTTTGGCTTTAATCTGTGTTTGGACCTGCTTCTTTGATGTCCAGTGAACCTTCGTTAATAAAATGAAAGAGTGATGACTGACTTTATATATAAATCAGCTTTATTACTAAACTAAGCAATCAACAAATAACAATCAAACACAAGATGTACATAGATGTAAGGCTAAACTGTTTATGAGAGGTCTCATTCAGAGTTTCTTGAGAAATATGTGTAAGGTGAACTAAGGAAAACCAGGCTATATGGCTAAATGATAATTATTATTTATGAATAATTAACAATCTGACAGCAGTCTTATAGATATAGCCATGGTTTACTCATCTCAGTCAGCTTCCCATCGGATCAAGAACTCCTCGTGGTCGGCCTCAGCTGGACTCAAAGGAGGTCAGCTCCCCCAAACGCATGAAGCAGATCTCTGTGGCTGGTGACCCCGTCACCTGGCACCTGGAGACTTGTCCAGCTTGATAGCAGACTGGATCTGTCACATCTGGCTTTGGCAGCTTAATCTGAGGGTAGCGGAATTGGCTCTTTGCTACAGGACTTAGATGGTACCCCATGCCTCATGGCTGGATGAGACACGACGGCTCTCAGCAGACTCAGCACTTAGACCGACTCTGACGTGGACTCAGACTTTCTCTCTGATGCCCTGACTGACGTGGACTGTCAGGATGGTAGATCAAGTATTATCTGAATCAGCTCCTGATGAGCGAATCAAAAGCTCACACATTTTCTTTTAGGTGTAACAACATTATCAAAAGTCACTCCGACACTTTATCTCTCAAGAAGAACGTAGGAACATCAGACTTAATGATTTAACCTTTAATGGAATTCATACTTTAAATTACTTCATGATTTAAATCCAAATCAATCATTAATGCTTATATTAATACTAATATGGTATATTAATCATCATACTGGAACTCATTTGAAACATCAGGAGTTATTCAATGAATTAAGTTAAAGAAGTTAAAATGTATGAATCTAAAATCAATAAACCATTGATTTCTAAATCATCTTGAAGTTACTGAATGATGATCAAGTAATCTTGGTCAATAACATATTTCATGCCAAAACTAAGGAACAAAAGGATTTTGTTGAGTGACACGTATGTGTATGATTAAATGTTCAGAGTTCTGTAGACTCAGAGAGGTGAAGTGAGGCTGTGTTATCGCCTTTCAATGATGCTGAGAAGGGAATGACTTCACAACAAAGTGTGACTCCGACTGTCTCTTTGGGCAAATCTGACCCTGATAGGTATCCTCTGCACCGAAGATGTGCAGGACAGTTTGTTTCGATCAATATTGTCCTCATTTCCATACGCTAAGGTATACATTTGAAGTATTCTTAATAGATTTGCAAATTACACACTTTATATTTAATAGAAAAAAAATGCTAATCACTTTTTTAAAATTGTGTTTAACTTAGATTTTTATGTCAGTATTACAGTTTTAAAATAAAGAATCCATTTAGACCTACGGACACATTATGAATTAAGGATTTACTCTAAAAGATATTTTATTGTCTCTACAGACTCTAAAGTGCTCACCCAATAACTACCTCACCAACACCTGGTGGAACCCGCTGTTTAACTTCTTGGAGAAGAACGTTCAAACCTCGGTGCCGTGCTCTTACAGCTGGCCCCTCACCTGGCCATCCACCTGCCTGAAGAACCCCTGCAAGAAGTACTCCATAGTGCAGAGCCCCCGAGAGGAGTGATGAGAGCGCGAGGCTGCAGCCTATAGGTGGAGTGTTGCCTCCAGAGCAGGAACCAAACGTGTTCTTTTAATGAATAAAGTCTCTGTATTTTGCCACTGTGATATATTTATGAGAGGAAGTGCTGATGACTTTTACACATGAACAGCTCATTTGTTTTTGCAGCATTCTTCCAGGTTTGCTGCTGTTACTTGACATGCTGAATACTTTGATTATTTTTACCTCAATATATCAGTGTACTTACGCCACAATGTGCCTTAGTGTGTTAAACCTCTGTAAATCGACCAAAGCTGCCATTAACAGTATCTGTGTGTGTTTTTTATGTGTGTTATTATCTACACTCATTTTGTGTTCATTTTATCCGTCATGAGTCTGAATATCCAAGCCCATGTCTCAACATTGTGACATTATATTAGAAATAAAGCACATTAGAGCTTGAATGTGTGGTTGTTAATCAAATAATAATGACTCTATTAGCAGTTTATATTCCACGCAGCATACAAACAAAATGTTTAATTCAGTAAAGTAAAAACTCAACTTCAGTTCATTTAAACTTTTAACTTCAACATCAAGAAAAAATAATAATTTCCTAATTTTTTGCATTTGCACTTTTGAATAATTTGATTTAGTAAGTGTTATAATGTAATGCAAGTTTTAATCATGTAAAAATATTATGAACATTAGGTTAATAATAGGTGTAAACATTTAACTTTTATAACATTCCCAATGTTTTAGATTTTTTTTTGTCTAGTAATTATTTTCTTCTTGTCACGTTCAGCTCATGTTTCAATAAATTATTGGGACTAAAACGGCTCTATCAAGTAGCTGACTGATAAAGGGTTAAGTCTTTAGGGTAGCGATGATTTGTCTGTTTTGAGTTACTTAAAAGAATACAATTTTAAGAACTGTAAATAGTATTTAATTCTCATCATGGGCAAGTTCAAAAGTACATGAACACTGGAAAAGTCTTCAGGTTTTCAATGCATAGTAGGCAAATTTTGTTTGAATTATTTACTGATTTCTTTATCAAAACTTAGATTTTATGGTTTTTAATTTTTCTTCCATTTTTATATTTTAAATTTGAATGATTCCAGAATATTTTATTTATAGATATAAATGTTAAAATGAACATTTTATTTATCAAACAATGCAATCTCTTGCAGTTGTGTGAAAATGTGTTTAAGTACATTTGTCACACCTATATCTTTCAGATGATCAAACAAATTTCAATATTAGACAAAGATAACAAAAGTAAGCACAAAAAGCAGTTTCTAAATGAATATTAACAGGTTGTAACACTTCTAGTGGCATATATATATATATATATATATATATATATATATATATATATATATATATATATATATATACATACAAATCTCCTACTTAAAGTGTCAAATGTCAAGATCAGTTGCATTAATTCAAATGCATTAATTAACTGAAGAGAAAAGCAAAAGTCATGGTAGATAATGATTTGTTTAATCTACAGTACCTTTGATTAAACAAATGCTTTCATAGTTATTAATTTCTGTACCTAATCTATAAAGGATGAGTAAGGACATACTGAGTATTTTAATCCATTCATTACAGCTCTTAACACTTTTATTAATGGTGTCATTGTCACAAAATTGCATTTTAATTTAATTTACTAGTGATGCCTGCGAGACAAAACCCGGGACATAGGAAGATTTTTCACCTGAGCCCACCAATCAAAACAGGGCACAGCGGTACCAGCCAATAGGAAGCCAGCAGTAGAACAATATTTACTGTAACAGTTTCACAGCAAGACAGGAAGGGTCTGAGCTAGAGACGCAGCTGACTAGCTGGTGTTGTGTAAATTCAGAGATGTAAAGTCTGCGTTGTTAGCTTATTGACTTCTGACTTTTTAACTCGGACGCCATGGATTTGTTTTCATGGCTGGAACAAGCTAGCAACGTCGCTCTGTCACCTTCAATAACGCTGGTGCCTTTAGTGGTCTTCCTGCTGGTGTATTATGTGGTTACCTTTTATCAGACGCAGCGGGGGATTTATAAGAACATCCCTCCGGGTCCGAAGCCGTGGCCCGTAGTCGGTAACTTCGGCGGCTTCCTCATCCCTCCTGTTATCCGGAGGTGGCTGGATCTGCAGCCCCGCAGCGTCATGGAAGCTTTGACGTCCCAAGCCAGCGTTTACGGAAACATTTACAGCCTCTTCGTCGGGAGTCAGTTGGTAGTTGTTCTAAATGGTTATGAGGTGGTGAAGGATGCTCTGTCCAACCATCCTGAGGTGTTCTCAGACAGACCGGATGTTCCTGTTATCACCATCGTGACTAAACGCAAAGGTAAGCGTCACAGGACTGGTTCTTGTTATTTCTAAGCACCTCAGTCTAGTTTACATAAGCTCCAGTTTGTAGGGCACCAATACAATAATTGTAGGGTTCAAATAAAGTTGAAAAACATCTTGAAAAGTAAAACCCAAGATCCTGTTTTATATTCTAAGGAAAAAATAAAAATACAAACACACTTTAATGTTTAATTAGGTCAATGTTTTAAATTATAAAGCAGTGAGCGAGGTCAGGAAGACATGCTCCGATCAGAGCAATACTGACAAAATAACAACATATTTCCAAGTATTCAAAAATAATTCTTGTTCAAAAATGCTTTAAATAGCTCAAAATTAGCCACTAATTTGTACTGCTCTGATCAGAGGACGGCTTCCTGTTTCTAGAGACTCCACTGGCTTTGAGTGATGTCATGGTGGGTATGGTCCTTATAAATACCATAACTGATTAAACACCACTTCAAAATGACCAAAACACCTCTTTAATGTGGTGGAAATGTTGGAGCCCCCTGATGACCCAGTGTATTCTGAGGTATTTTCAGAGACCTGATATTCCTGTCATCTCCATCTGGACTAAACCCATGTCCCAGATCCTGATCATGGTGTTCTTGGACTGGATCTCAAGGCATAGTCATGCAGAAGAGTGCCACTTACAGGTGTTTGAATTCCTTAAAAATGCTTGAATTTCAAGGTTGTGAAAGTACTTGATTTCTTTCTTAAAGTGCTTGAAAATGTAACAGAAATAGTTTAATCAAGCATTGCTTTCAGGACCTGCTGATTTAGTGTTGCAGACATATGTGACTTCGGAGTCGACAGTTACAGTCAGTCAGCTGAAAACACATCTGCCTGCTCTGTGTAATGATTGCTGTGATTTACGGTGGTTTTATCTTGGTTGTTTTTATGACGCTGTTTAATTTGTTGGTTTTATTGTGTCTTAGTATGTTGTTACTGTGAACTATATCACTTATGGCTGTTTTATCCTGGTTGGTTTTATTATGTTTTATTGGTGTTTTTACTGGGAATTTTTTATTGTACAGTGACCTTGGGTGTTTGAAAGGCGCCTGAAATTAAATGTATTATTATTATTATTATTATTATTATTTATTATTATAGGGGTTGTGTAGCATTCATCATCTAGTACTGTTCACAATGAAGCAGTCATCAGTGTGGGAAGAGGCTGTCCACTACGCCTTTCTGCGACTCTACCAGTCGCTCTGCATCTTTGCTGCAGTCTGCTGCTGACACTCTAAGTTCAGTGGCCTCTTCTGTCTGAGAACATCCTGTTTAAAACCTCTCAGTGGTGAGGTATAGCTGATCAATTGTTAGGCGTTTTCTTGGTCAAATAATGTCAAAATGTGAACCGGATGGTGAGGACTGTTTAGATACCAGTTCTAATTAAAGAAGGAGATTTATTGGTCCGTTCATGGATCAAACACCTGTCAATTTTGCCATTAAGCTCCTTATTAGAGAACAGCGGGTTATGCAAAAAGTACTGAAACACTGAGCAGTTGGACGTGTGCATTCAAAGGTTTAGAGAAGGTCACATTAGGTTCACCTGTAAAGGTTTGGGTGCATTTTAGGTTCAGCGTGAAATTTCACCAGAAAGCCAAATACCCCTAACATTTTGTGAGTAGTATATTAAAATAATTATAGCAATATGTGGTATTAAATAGTATTTATGTGGTAGTTGTTTTAGTTTTCTAATAATAACAGTATTAGGTCATGTTTTTTCTTCTTTTTTTGTTTTTGTTTTAATTCTGTGAAACTGGTATTTTTGTCCTTAGTTATATTGTCAAACTTCTATAACGCCCCAAAAAAAAAAAAAAAACCAGCAAAATTATGTTTTAGTGTCACAAAATGTAATGTGTTTTTTTTTTATATCACAACATTTCATCAGTCTGTTGTGGTTTAAGAGGAAGCTGAGTCAAAACAGAAAGCTCTCAATTTACTGGTCTGTCAACGTTCCAATCCTCAACTTTGGTTATGAGCTTTGTGTAATGACAGAAAGAACCAGATTGTGAATAAAATGAGTTTCCTCCACATGGTGGCTGGGCTTTAGAAGATAGGGTGAGGAGCTCGGACATCCGGGAGGGACTCGGAGTAGAACCGCTGCTCGTCTACATCAAGAGGAGCCAGCTGAGGTGGTCTGGGCATCTAGTCAGAATGGCGCCTCCCTGGGGAGGTGTTTAGAGCATGTCCTGCCGACAGGGCCCCCAGATTGACCCAGGACACACTGGGGGAAGTATATCTCCCGGCTGGTCTGGGATCACCCTGGGGTCCCACTGGGTGGAGGTGGCCGGGGAGAGGACAGTCTGGGATTCTCTATTTAGGATGCTGCCTCCATGATCTGGGTCCAGATAAGTGGGAGAAAGCGAGCTGAGGCGAGACATTGACCCTAAAAGGTTTCTCACTTACTTGCTTTGGATAAAGTGTCAAATAAATAAACTGCTGTCACATCCTGGTTCAGCTCAATGGCACTACCACCATGTTTCATATACAGTATTTATGTATATTATTTAGAATATTAAATAACAATAATTGCATAAAGTGTTGAGTATGTTTTAAAGATGTGCATACCAATAATTTATACTTTATAGACGTATTGATTGAGTCTACATACCAACCTAGTGATTATACTGTACAATATATCAGAAATGAATGTTTTTATCATTTTCTTTTCTTCTATAGCTAGTGTTTGGTAAATATTACTTAAGCTGTCCTTTTTTCCTGGTTTACCTGCAGGAATAGTCTTTGCGCCCTACGGACCAGTATGGAGGAAGCAGCGTAAGTTCTGCCACACCACCCTCAGAAACTTTGGCCTTGGAAAGTTGAGTTTGGAGCCTTGCATTCAGCAGGGTCTGGTCACCGTCAAAGCAGAGCTGCTGAAGCTAAATGAACAGTGCGGCACCGCAGGTGTCGACCTGTATCCTCTGATCAGCAATGCCGTGTCGAACGTCATTTGCTCAATGATACTGGGCCAGCGCTTCCACCTGGAAGACCCCGAATTTCGTGCCATCCTCGCCCTGATGGGGCGCGGGCTGGAGATCAGCATCAACAGCCCAGCCATCCTCATCAATGCCTTCTCGCTGCTCTACTATTTGCCTTTCGGGGTTTTCAAAGAGTTACGACAGGTGGAAAGAGACATCACAGTGTTCCTCAAGAGGATTATCACAAAGCACCGCAAGACTCTGGATCCTGAAAATCCGAGGGATCTTGCAGACATGTACTTCATTGAGATGTTGGCCCAGCACACGGCAGGAGAGGAGGACAGCAGCTTCACAGAGGATTATCTCTTTTATATCATAGGAGATCTCTTCATTGCTGGAACTGAGACTACAACCAATTCAGTGTTATGGACTCTGCTCTATTTGGCCTTACATCCTGCTGTTCAAGGTAAAAGCAGCGCCAGTCTGTTTACACACAGCATAACAACATGACCCTGGGGATCTTGTGTAAACAAATTGTGCAACTTTCATTAATGATTTATTTGTGATTAGTTATAATATTAATTTGGGATATAATCACAGTTATTTCAGATCATCAGCCCTTTTTTCTGTATTTGTTTGCAACATTTGACAGAGTTCACTGACCCATCAGATGTTTATAGAAGGCATCACGCTGCGTTCCTGTATTTTGCTGCGTACACACAACACATCTACCACTGGCAGATTTATTGAGTAAAAATAACATCAAGCTAATATCTGTTGATTCACAATTCTGGGGAAAAGTCTTCAGACACATCTGAGAGTGGATTTAGCCTCTATGGCTCTCTCCTATTTTAATCTGGTCCTGAACCACTTTTATTCAGGGATTTTCATCATTTGTCTTGAGGACTTTTGAAATTATTTAACTTATTTTAAGTTTAAAAGTGACTTTTTTCTGAGAACTTTTTTTTTCCCCCCCACTTTTTGTTTCCCAGTTTTGCTTGGAAAAATCATTATACAGATATAAAATACTAGGATAGTGAAGAAAAGCTGAGGAAATAAAAGTCTTAAACCTATACAATGAATCAAAATAAAGTTTGGCATCTATTAAAAGTTTACAATCTTCAAACTCAAATTATTGATGTAGTTTTTTAATTTTCATTTCCTGAAACATGTCTAGTGAAACATGACGGCATGTATATTTACACAAAACTGTGTACAGTTTCTGGTAAACTATACATATATAATAATAATATAATATAATATAATATAATAATATATAATAATATATATACTATACATAACTATACATATATATATATTTTTTTTAGCAAATTAAGTATGTAAACATGGTTTTAGATTTTTTTTAAAGATTTTAGTGGGAGGAGAGATGCGTTTATGTGAACGTGATGCAGCCTGTTTTAGGCATGCAGACTTTTATTTTTATTTTTATATGAACTAAGGAATTGAAGATCAGCTGTGGGGACTCATGTAACCTTTACTTCCCGGTTTTAAGGCTGCTCAAGTCTGACTTCTAAAAATGTTAAATACATGTCATGCTTGTCAAGATTTATAAATATATACCTTTAAATTTCTTGTGATTTGCTGGAGGTGCCCTATTGGATCATTGTGATTTTTGCTCTTATAGAAATTAAGCATGAATTCATCATGTCAGAATTATTCAGCACATTCCTTTATTTGTTTTGATTGTAGACAAAGTCCAGGCAGAGATTGATGAAGTTGTGGGCACACAGCGAGTCCCGTCTCTGACTGATAAAGGAAGTTTGCCTTTTACGGAAGCCACCATCATGGAGGTGCAGCGTCTGGCTGTGGTGGTTCCTCTCAGCGTTCCTCACATGGTCTCAGCGACCACAGGTGATCAAAAACGGTGACAGATTGACGAATCTCAAAGGAAATACATTTTCATCCATCATAACATCTTGTTTTTTTCCTTTTCCAGAGTTCAGAGGCTACACTATTCCCAAAGGAGCGGTTATTTTGCCCAACCTGCACTCAGTCCACAGAGATGCCACTGTGTGGGATGACCCGGACACTTTCAACCCCAAACGGTTTTTAGATGCTGAAGGAAAGCTGCTCAGGAAGGAGTTCTTCATTCCGTTTGGGATTGGTACTCACACCTGTTCTGTGGCTCAAACATGAATCTCTGTGTATTTGTGTGCAGTGAGATCTAATGATGTTCCTCGTGTATCTGTCAGGTCGCCGGGTGTGCATGGGCGAGCAGCTGGCTAAAATGGAGCTCTTCCTGACCATCACCAACTTACTGCAGGCCTTCACATTCAGACTCCCAGAAGGGAAACCTCCTCCGTCTATGCATGGACGCTTCGGCCTGACTCTGGCTCCCAGCCCGTTTACTCTGTGTGTGAGCGCCCGCAGTGCTGACGGTGGAACAAATTCTATCTAAACACAGTGCTGGGAAACAAAGGACCATACAGAAATCCAAAGATGATCAATCCTATAGCAATACTGTAATGATTTTTATTTGTTGACCAAAAGGTGGCATCTCAGATCACTTCTTTACTTGTTTACCTAAAATTGTTGTCCTCAATATTCAAGGAATTTTAGAGTAAAAACAATCTAAAATTATGCAAAACACACATCAGCAATTATAAAATAAGTGTTATGATTTTTTTTTTTTTGTGTTCATTTTCTTTTATACGATTTTTAGGTTTTAACATAGGAACAGTATTACTTTTCATTTTCATGGCACTTTTTAAATTTGTTTGCTATTTGTTTAACAAAAAATGTCAGTCATATATTTCTGGTGCCTTTCAATGACAAAAAAAGTAGCTAAATATTTTATCAATTCATTATTTTTTTATGTAAATACAAAATAAAGATGACAAAAATTATACTTGTAGCATGATTATGGAGATAAAGCTTCTATTTTTTTTCCCTATTATACAAAAGCACTTTATAATAACAGTAGGTTATTGTAATAATTACGTTAACCATGTAAGGACAATGTTTCTATGTGGTTTTATGTCATTTGAAAAATGATTGTCACAATGGCACAGAAGGAATATTACAATGTATGATGGACAAAATGCACTTTGTATCAGATGGTGGGAAAGTTTTATGAAACTCTAATTGTGTTTTTCAGAACAAAGAAAATATAAAATTGTATGGCTGCTCGAAAATAAATAATTAAATCATATTGGCTAATTGTCAGTTTATTTAAAAGTGCAGTGTTGGTTTCCACCAACAGGGGTCACTGTGGTCTTTGTTAGATTCTGAAGTCTTTATTTTTTAGTAAATTTGTTTAAATTTGCTGCATGTTTTTATAATGTTTCATAAACAGAACTTTTCCAATTGCTTTTAATGACACTTTATTATTTTTTCTTTCTGAATAAAGATCTTCAGTATTTTATTAAGGCAGTAATAAGTGTCTAACACATTTTAAATGTCTCTTTTACTTACAGTTTTAGTCATTCATACTTAAAGTCATCCATTACTTATATACATATATATTGTTGTTGGTGATTTTTTAAAATGTTTTTGTTAAAAACGAAAAAGACTGAAACAAAGATCTCAATTTCCTTCCTGGTGATGCTGTACAACAGGTGAAAGTCCCACGTTTGCCAGTAGGTGGCACTGTTTAATCTTTGTGAGGTTTTTCTAAATTCCAAAATAATATGTATCATTTGTCAAAGCTCCTCTGCTTCAAAAGTGTCATTTGTAATCTGTTGTTTTGTCAGTTTAAAAATGTTTTTACCCTTTATTTACTTTTTATTATTTTTGACATTCTAAAGAAAATGATCAAAAATGCATTTGTTCCTTCCATTCAGTCAGTTATGGCTTAGTTTCATTACATTCAATAAAAATGTTCTTTATGTAGTGTACATTTAAAATCTGAGTATTAAACTGTCCAGTTACCCACCTGCCAAACACTTTGTTGAGCTGAATCTGTCTGGAGTCCTCCTTGGTTTGTTCAAATTATGAAAATGAACATTGTAACTCTTATGCTAAGATGAGCATATATTTTCTCATTTAGCAAAGTGAAAAACATGAGCATATACATTTGTGACGTCATTTATACATTTTGTTTTAAAGTTTATGCAAATACCTGGAAAGAATAACTGACAAAAGCCAATGTGAGGCATCTCCAATAATTTAAATAATAATAATACTTCTAAAGAGTGGGGGCAGGACATTCTGTGTGCTTTTATGCTGGTTGTTTTTAACTTGTTACTTTCATTGTGTTTTATTGTGAATTTGTATTGTGCGGTGACCTTGGGTGACAGAAAGGCGCCTGAAGTAAAATGTATTATTATTATTATTCTGCATATTCATGATAAATTGTTGTCCTTCTTTCCTTTAAGAATTAGGTTGATTTTAAAAGTTATGCGAGTTTCTGAGTATGTTTTGATTTTATCACTATGAAGGACGAGGCTATTATATAAACTCGGAGGAAATACTTTTCTTATCCGAAGTTCAATGAGGACGTTGTCTCAAAAATAAATGTTCACCAGACGTTTTTTTTTAAAACAAACTACAAGAGGATTCAATAAGTTTTTTAAATGTTTTCCCAACTTTCTCTCTCTCTACATTTGTCCAGGAGGGGGCGGTAGTGCAGCATTGACTAACCCTTAAAAAAAAATCTAGAAGAAGAAATCTTGCTACTTGAATGATCACGTGACCGCTCTGTCCGTGTCCTTCTGGTGCTGTAGATCATGGCTTTCTTCTCTCATCAGATCAGCAGAGGTTTGTCCTCCTCGGCTGTCAGGAGCGCAGTTATTAAACATGTTACCATCATCGGAGGGGGGCAGATGGGGGCAGGAATCGCACAAGTAAGCGACGAAACGCTTCGATAAGAATTAGCATTAATGTGGACAAGTATAGGGGTCCTCAGTTAGTCCAAAGTGTCCACAGGGCTGTAAAAGACGCTACTTTACATTCACGTACAGCGCAGTTAGTTGAAATATTGTACATGCATGCAGTTTTTTCCTCATTGAACTTTTGTTTTCGTGAAGTTTCTACTCATTGAGTTTGTGTTGACCTTAAAAAGGTGTTTAACCTTTGACCTATTTATTGAGTTGACTGCAGGTCGTAGTTTCCTGACAGGTTTCAACTATATGAATGCTATTTCAGTCTAATTAGGAAGGTTAATGTTGAGAAAACTTTTCTTTTATTCTGAAAACTTTAATAAAACATATAACTATGTATAGTAAAAGTGTTTATTTTGTATAATTTGTTTTATTTTCTTAATCAGAAACATGATTGAGTCTTTCTCTTAGTGTGAGGTTTTCCCTAAACATTTTAATAGGAAGAATTTCTTATTAGATTTAATTGTTAAATCATCTCCTGATGTCATTGCATGATGGTTGGATTTTATAGGAATGTAAAACTGAATCAGCATGTAGAAAACGTAATAAACTCAAACAAGTTGCTTCTCCACTAGAAAAACATTTGGTACTGTAGCTCTTTCTGCAAACAGCAAATCTAATTTTCTTCTCTATTGGTCATTTATTGAAAATTAAGTTTTCTAAAGTAATCTGTGTTTTAAGTGTGATTGCCCAAAGACACTGGTGTTTTCTGAGTTGACTGTTAAAAGTTCTTTTCTTTTTTTTTTGGTCTTGTCAGCAATTTATGTCACAAAGCACACATTTTACAAATGATTTTCTAAATGTTATTTAGTTTTGATAAACTTTCTTTTCAAAGGTGGCTGCAACTACCGGTCACACGGTGACTCTGGTGGACACGTCTGACGACATCCTGAAGAAAGCTGTCAAGGGGATTGAAGGGAGCCTCAAGCGAGTGGTGAAGAAGAAGTTTGCTGACAAACCCGAGGTGAGATGTTGCTCAGAGGAAGTGATCATAGTGTTGTAAAAAAAAAAAAAGTGAAAATGTTTTTTCTTTTTTGTTTATTTTTTCCCAGGCAGGTGAAGAATTCATCCAGAAGGTCCTGCAGAATGTATCAACCTCCACAGACGCCGCCTCTGCTGTTCCAGCTTCAGATCTTGTGTTGGAAGCCATTGTGGAAAACCTGAAAATTAAACAGGATCTTTTTGGTCGCCTGGACAAGATGGCGCCTGCGTAAGCACTGCTACATTTAAAAAAAAAAAAAAAAATCTAACCAGCCTCTTGTTTAAATGCTACATTAGATGGAGAACATCTAGTGCATGTAGTACTGTTTGCAATCCTCTAAATATTATGTACACATACAGTGAGTTTTGTTGGCTAAAAAAACTTTGTTGACAAGAGAAACATTGTGTTTGGGGAAAATAAAGCAGATCATCCTGTTTAGGACCTAGCTGTTAAAGGTGGCGGAAGTGTCATGGTGTGGGCCTGTTTGGCTGCATCTGGATCAAAACAAATGTCTGGAAAAGACCCATAAGTTTTTAAATTAACGTAACAGAAAATCAGTCAGAACTACAAGGCAATAAACTAAAACATACTGATAAAAAACAATAAAAGGTAATACTTTGCAATTTCCATGTAAAGTAATAAATGTTTTTATTTTTAACCACAGAAATGGATGCTTTTGAAGCATAATTAATACAAGCTAATGAAGAAAAAAATCTAACTTCATCAAACATCACTTTATGATATTAACAGACCATAAAAACAAACATTCTCTGCTTTATTTTTGACTGTCGTCTGTGTTTTCTAATGATTCTGATGCAGAAGCACCATTTTTGCCAGCAACACGTCCTCCCTGCCCATCAGCGACATCGCCAGCTCCACCAGCAGGCTCGACCGATTCGGTGGCCTTCACTTCTTTAACCCAGTCCCCATGATGAAGCTTGTGGAGGTATAAAGTGTTTTCAGGAGATGAACATTCAAAAACTGGAAGAATAAAAAAGCATCAGATGTTCTGTGTTGGACTGAGAGCTGCAGCAGAAACGACACAACAGATTTGTTTATATTTGTATTTAAAATGATCATTATATCCAAAACCTTTCTAGGTTGAACTAAATAAATATTCAAACCTGTTATTTTATATAATCAAACCTTTATTGCAACATGAGCTTTAGCTTAAATGCATTAAAAAAAAAAACCCTGTTCTTAGAATCTAAGGTATTTCTTCTTTTCAGGTCATCGGCACCTCAGCGACGAGCCAGGAGACGTTTGATTCACTCCTGAACTTCAGCAAAGCACTTGGAAAAACACCAGTGTCCTGCAAGGTCAGACGGGTCCAGATACACAGGAACGGTTTCCTGTTTCTTTTTGTGTTGCAGCTGGTTTGATTCCACATTTCTGTATTTAGGACACGCCAGGATTTATCGTAAACCGCCTGTTGGTTCCTTATATGATGGAGGCCATCCGCTTGTATGAAAGAGGTGTGTTTTTATTTAAACAGCTCCATATCTATAAATGTAATTATTTGCATGGTTTCAGTTCTGTTTGCCCCTACAGGTCATGGATCCAAAGAAGACATCGATATTGCGATGAAACTTGGTGCCGGTTATCCCATGGGTCCCTTTGAGCTCAGCGACTACGTGGGATTGGACACAGTAAAGTTTATTATAGACGGTGAGATGAAGAGACTAACAATGTAAAGGTCGCTCTAAAAACCTTTCTAACATCCTCTCTGCATCCTCAGGCTGGAGTGCGAAGGACCCGGACAACCCGCTGTTCGCCCAGAGTGAGCTGCTCAACAAGCTGATCGCAGAGGGGAAATTAGGCAAAAAGACCGGAGAGGGATTCTATAAACACAAGTGATTAAATACGGATGTGAAGGCGTCGGAACACGAGTCCCAACTAATGCTGATTTAAATGAAACGGACAGCTTTGTGCTCAGCTCAGATTCTGCCTAGATCTGTGATTCAATCTGATTAAACAGAGTTTTTACAAACTGGTGTTCAGAGTTCGTAAAACTTTTTACTTTCAATAATAACTTGATGCTGATGGAAGGAAAGGAACATGGAATAGGAATGGACGGAGTAACTGAAAACCATCAAACTTGTTCTGTAACATCTGAACCAAACGAGGGGATTGATGGAATATCTGCTATTATCAAATTAAAATGGATATTTTTAAAGTATGAAACTAGAACCTTGTGTGTTGAGCTTCAGGGCTAACGACTAATAATCAGGATGTTTTAAGTCTGAATTTATCTGGTGTCATTTTTATACTTCATACAGCTGAGATGCAGTACACAGAGTACTTGTTTTCATAAGAATAATTTTAAATCACACGGAACAAAAGTTTTATCATTTTTGTTTTCCAGTGTAAAAAGAAAATGACTAAATCTGCTGCTTTAACTGATGCAGCCTGTATGGGTTTTATTTTACTGTATTATTGAAATGACATGATAAATCACTCAGGCCTACTTTCTCACCAGACAGGAGAGTGCTGGCTGTTTACAGTTTGTTGTATGTTCGATCAGGGCAGTTTTACAGCTGTAGTCCAAGATTTGAAAATGACAAACTTTCATTTGCTGCCCCAGTGTTTTTATAGGCCTATCTTGTCTATTGTTTCTATGGTTACTGAGGTAGAATTACAAGTATTTCTTCAGGTTTAAAGACTTTTATTGATAATTAATTTAATTTGATGCAAAAAGTAAATAGTGGCAGTATTGGACCTTTAATGGAGGAGATTTGCAGTTAATTTGAATTAATCTGATCTTCTGTTTATGCAAATAAAAACTGAGGGAGAAAACTTTTGCACTTTTTTGTCATTCTAAAAACGTAGGGCTGTAGAAACGCTGTTTCCCAGTAATTCTGAGTGATCGATGCAGATAGAGCCTCTTCTGAATTCTATGAATCAAAATATTAAACTGACTTAACACATTCTGAACACTAGATGGTGTTGTTTCACCAGAAATACAGCTGGATGGGAATCAGGAGGCTTGATTCAAATAGACTATAAATGATTTTTTCTTTTGATCTCGACTCTAATCAACATGTCTACTTCAAATATTTACAATATTTTCACAATTAAGTATTTTTGTTATGATGGTTTTATACTCAATGTGAACGCTTTTGAGTGTTAAACCTGTGTCACAAGGTTCCTGCTCACGGATGTTAAACGATAACCTCCAAGGAAGATGACAATACTCGGACCGTTACATAAGGCGCACGCAATCAAATGAGCCAATGGTGCCTTTTTATTTTCTTAAAAAACAAAACATGGTAAAACAATTCAAATATGACCACTTGGCAAGCAAAATGCTAATTCCAAGATAACAGTGACCTGAAATATGTTTTTTAAAAAAGGAATTCATCAAGTAAATACTAAAATAGAGCATTAGAATTAAAATTAAAATGTTACAGAGATGTTTGAGTGGAATAAACAACATGGCTAAAAGACCACACTATTAGCTACCAGAAAGAGAAAAGACAAAAAGGTCCATTGCATTAAAAGAAAAGACTGTCAAGTGCTGGGGTAAATATATATATCTGCTTCATTTGTCGTGTTTTCCAACAATAAAATATAGGCCTCTGAGCCGTCGGCTCCTGCCTTTGTCCTAATGTAGCCTGCAAAAATATCAAGAAAAAAATCGACATATCCTGACAGTTTTTAAAAAGTACACATACTGAGCATTATTTTACATCTGAGCAAGACTCGAGGTCACTATTTGTTACAAATAGTTATCAAAAAAAGCCTTAAGTTTCAATTTTTCTGCAAGACGCTTCAACAAGAAAAATGGCTTTCTTGTGTCCAAAGCTTATTTTCATATATACCACTATAAAAAAAAGATATCACTAAAATATACACCGAGAAAAAAGAAACAAGATACAAAATCAAAAGCATTCAAAATGAAATTCAGTCTAAAATCAAAAGTCGAAATGTTGATCCTTTTGTGCACCAACTTGCAACAAACTTAAACGGTGCCTCGTGGAAGTTTTTTTTTTCTTTTCAATAGACGAGATGAAATCCCTCCATCTTAGTGCAGTCAAAAAAAAAAGAGGTGTTTGGTCGGTTGGGCGAAACCCCAAATCGTCTCAAAAATCCAGTGAGATCGAAGAGAGGGAGTGGGGGGTGGGGGTGTTGAGTGTCGGCCCTATGAACTACACAGAAAGAACAGGTGACAAATAACTTATAATAACTTAGCGACAGGTGTGGGGAGTGTTCGGGTGGTGCAGGGGAAAACAAGTCTGTGCACACGTCACAATTGCTGTTTGTTGGGTTTTTTTTTTTAATTCAGTGCAGTGCCCTCTGAGATCGCAGTAAAGCTGATATTTGAAGGAAAATGACCAAAAAACACAGATGTTGATGTTGTTCTGGGGGGTGGGGTGGAGGGGGCGAGGGTGCTCCTCCGCATCCTGATTGTCTTGTTCAGCTCAGTGTCTCTGAAGCCTTCGGAAAGGAAGTAGAGTCAAAACAGTAAAGTGTTTCTTTTTCCTCTCTCTCTTTTGGTGATTATGTGACTTGTGTTGAAGGGGGGTGGGGGGTGGGGGGTCCTCTGAGAACTGGAGGCTTCGGTTTTGGAGATTATTCAGGGTCTTCATGGAATCTAACAGGCCTCCATCTCTAGCAGAGGGCCTGTAGCTGCTGCCTTTGCTTTGCAGGTGGAGAAGTTGTTCCGTTTTCCTCCTGGAAATGAGAAAAGACGGATTAATCAATCACACCGACTGACTTATGTTCACAGAAGAAGAAGAAGAAAGGTGCATTTGAAAACAGTTCCCACCAAAACATTGCTGACATTCTTATAAACTAAAAGCAGACAGACACCGAGATGACTCAGAGGTTTCTCATCACTCAGGCATGCTGCTCCACTGAAGGAGAGGCAGATTATCTGTCATTAACATCTATCCATCCATCATTAGTTGGGTTTTCTTTAAGTGTTGCAGCTGATTGAACGAAAGCCTCTGCAGCAGAGTTGAGCCACGCACTGAACTACAGAGGAGGGGGTTAAAGGTCAGTGACAGGATGTGGGCCGGCCTAGCTTTGATGTAGTCTGACACTGATGGGGGGGGGGGGGGGGGGGGGGGGGGGGGGGGGTTGAAGTGACCTGGCTGGCAGCACTGACTCTCTCATCCAAAGCTTCTGGTTGACATTTAAAAAATGTGCTGCAGGTGGGTGACGGCCAAAACAAGGGAAAAGGGAACTTCTGGGTTAGTCTGAAAGCACACGTTTTGTTTTGTTTTTTTTAGCACTTTTGCTCATCGAAACAGCAGAAAAATAAGCACAGAATAGAGTAAGTGACACACGTTTGACACTCGTGTCTGCAACCACTTCAATATGGCTTTTAAAATGTTAGTAGAGTTTAAAAATCTGGTGTAACCAAAAATAAATAGGATGCGATTTACTCAGAATTCATTGACATATATTAAAACCATTTCCTGGATGAGATTTTTTCTTAATTTTTTTTCCTCTCTCAATAAAAACGAGGTGTACACCAAAACTAGAAGCCTTTATCGTTTTATTATGGATCAAACTCTGTAGCAGACACCCACATTACTTCCCATCTTAAAGGGCTACACAACCACGTTATGCACTATTTGGGGGCTTGTCCGGGATATGTCCACTACCATGTTTTGACTCTTTCAGGTGACTTCTGTCACTTTATTTATGCATTTCACTGTCTGCAATCATGTGTTCAGGGTCAAAACAAAACTACATTATTTCCTCCACTGTTGACTGGATTTGATAAATCAGAATCACACACTACCAACCTCTTGGGAAGAAAATACTTCATGAACTTTTAACTGGATTATAATGAAACTATCAGAAAATCATTATTAGGTGTTTGCCTGCAACTGATTAGCTCTCAAAATCAATCCAATTCAAGATGGCCACCACAGGTAACTAACCCTAAAAACACAAAAAATGAGATGTAAAGAGAAGACACACACATTTAAGGACCCAATAGGTTAAAACCAAGAGACCCTCAATCTTTTTGAGTGATGTGGTTTTCTTCGGGTTTAGGTATGACATAAAGGTGTGAAGTTTTATTCTAATCCACCTTAGAAGACATTCGTAAAACTGGCCTCGTTCCCTCGCAGGGAAACTGTCAAACTGCGAAAGTGTTTTTTTCCCCTCCTGTGATCTGGGCTCGAGCTAACATAACAGAGTTAGCTTCAGTTATTGACAAGCTAAAGGAGAGTTATTTTAGACCCGAGCAGCATCAAATAGAATCTGTGATCAAAGGGGGAGAGGCAGAGATGGAGGTGGGTAGCTGCCTCCTGTGACTAAAAAGATGGCTGTTTTGTGAAAATATATAAAAACCATAAAGAAAAAGGAACAATATTAGTTTGCTTCTCCCTTGTGGCAAAGCCAAGTGCATTCTTTTTTTTTTTTTTTGGTGTGAGAGAGAAGTCAAGTCCTGCTGCATCATAATGCCTGAAAGGCTGCACACACACACACACACACACACACACACACACACACACACACACACAGGCCAGCAGACTGCTTTACCACATGTGGATAAAAGGGAACGGGGACAGAGAGAGCTGACCCCCGAGCTGCACGGAGCACAAACTGAAAGGAACACAGCGCTCAGAGAAAAAGAGAGATCCCCTGTCGTTTTTATTTACCACCGCCGCCCTCTCTCTTTTCATCCCAGGATCTCAAAGCCGGCCCGCACGCCCGGCCCTGCACCCAGTTTCCTGGGGAGCGTTTTTCCTTCCCCCAACCGCAGACATGAAACGCGCCGACCTTCCTGCCTGGGGAAGAGTCCTGAGGGGCTGCGGGTGAGTTTATGTGTGCGCACAAGTTTAAAAAAGAAAAAAGAAGGGGGTTGGTTGTAACAGCAGGGCTGTGAGCCTGGTGGTGTGGTTGGATGGGGGCAGAAGGCCAGAGCTTCACTAGGTCCAGCTGACAAACACCGGGATTCAGAAGCAACTTGACCCGTCCTCACCTCCCTCCGTCTCCTCTACAGCCTCCTTCCACATTAGAGCTCAGGAATGCCCGCTGGATTTTTTTTTCTTCCTGTCTTTTTGCAGGAAATGAAACGCTCCTCTGTTCAGAGGCTGAGTGAAGGTTTAGCCCCCCATTCCTTTGCCTCTATGTGATGGAGGGAGGGAGGTGTCGGACGAGCCCTCACCCAGCTTTTGATGTGTGGGAGGTTAAGATAACTGGCGCAGCCTCGTGCCTCAATCGCCGCCTTCACCTCCCAGGCCAAATCAAAGCGCCCACAGTCGGAGCCCCCGCATGCCTCAGAGCCCTCTAACCTCCAACCCATCAAGACACCGCCCCCTCACTTTCTCTCTCCTGGCTCACCCCCTACAGTTTTTTTTATTATGGGGGGGGGGGGGGGGG
>SSNR01000018.1:1523000-1541571 GCA_006937965.1 Callopanchax toddi
AAAAAAAAAAAAAAAAAAAAGAAGAAAAGCTGAGGTGGTTAAAGTGTTTTCAGATGTAGAATTTAGTCCATGTTCTGGAAGCACAAACTAGATGAGTTGCAAACTTTTATTTCTTGTTTGGACATTTAAATGCACCCAACCGTTCATCCAACCACACACACACACACACACACACACACAAAATGCATTGAACTAACACACATGCATGTTTGCACACACACACATGCATCCATCCTAACACATGCTGAGCAAAACTCCACACGTTTTACAATCGCTCCACAGGCCTAAACGCTGCAAACACAATGAGCATGGCGACGTTAGGGTGGACCTTTTTTTAGGATTAGTCTGTGAGCAAAAGCTCCCAAAAGTCTGCGTTCACAGCTACTTTAAAAGAAACTGGACATGTATTAAGACAGTGAGGGCATGGAGGTGTTGCTCTTACCATATTCTCAGATGTACGCCGTTTTCATTCTCTGGCCTGTACCTGCAGAAAATTGCATCTTTTAAAAAAATCTTTTTTGAGGGGTGGTGCGTCTGGACGCTATAGGTCATGACCGTCGACTAAACAGATCCCCAAAAAAAAGATAAGAAGAGGAAAAATACTAACATTTTACTTAAATGTGTAATTCTCAGAGGATTACAGTTGCAGAGCTAAGAGGCTCGAAGCGCAGATAAACAAGGTCAGCAGGAAGACACACTGGAGTGCAGCAGGCAAACAAATAGTGCAAAGCCCAGAATCTGTAAGTACTCACAAGAATGGACAGACTAATCCCAAAGTAGGTGTAACGCATGAAAGCAGGGATGGGATACAGGTAATAGAATGAATGAAAGAAGCCGATAGCTCGGTTTGGTTGATGTCTGGATCAGTGTTTTAGAAGGAGTTGATGGAAATGTGGTTTAAATCCCAACGTCAAGATGCAACAGACAAGCAGAAGAGAAGAAAAGCTGCAGACAGGAGTTCTTACCTGTGGCCGATTCCTGCATCTTCTCCCTCTTCCGCTTCTTCTTCTTCCCCTAAAACATAAACAGAGGAACGAATAAAGTGTGGCTCCAGCACTCACGCTCACTAGACCACTCCGATAACCTGCTGCTGACTGCCATGTTCACTCATCCCCTGCTGGGCATCCAACCAGCATACCCCAGACTCCAGACTCCACCGCCAAACTGCAGCACTGAGAAGGGTCGACCAATCAGATGAGCCCTGAACCAACATCAACTTCTACAACTTTAATAGCAGATATGATCTGAGGTGCTGCTGTACCAGTTGTGTTAAAGAGAGATTTTGGATCTTTTTGAATAAAAAAAGCCGTTTCTCATTGTTGATAGCTTCCTGAATGGCTTCTGTTTGAGATAGTTAAATATTTCTTCAAACGGAGGCCAAAACTGTTGATCTTTCTACACACAAATGACCAAAACATCTCTTTAAAGTGTATTTAATGTCCCAAACAACACAGTGCAACAAAAACTCTAATTAGGCCACTCTCGTTGCATGTGACCATGAGGAGCACCACTTTTCATCCAGTAAGGTGCTGGTGAGGATTCATTGCTCATGTTAAATCCCCAGAGGTGTGTGTGCATGTATGTGTGTGTAAGTATGTGTATGTTACTACAGGTATAGAGAGCCGCGCTAGTCAAATATGAGAAGCACTTTGGTTTCCTGCTACAAAGTCTGCTAATCCACTTATTCATGAGCTAATCTGCCTTCTTCTGCAGCGGCAGTCGAGGGAGAGGAGAGACCGCGAGAAGAGTGGGTGAGAGGGAGGATGAGAGAGGTGCTGCACGGCTCAGATGTGCACGCTGCGCGCTCTCTTTGCCAGTTACCTATTTTGGGGGTTTCCAGCCTGCAGCTGCTGATTTTGATGAGGGAGCAGCTCAGATATACAATACAAAATCATCTCCAAGAAATGACTCACACCTTTATCTTTCTATTTTGTATGTAGAAAGCAATGGATGGGGAGCTGTCACTAGTTGATACATGTGTGTGTGTGTGTGTGTGTGTGTGTGTGTCCCCTCAGTGAAGCATTTTAGCAGCGGAGCAGTGGAGGCAGAAGGAGGCGGGATGCTGTCGGGTGTCCGAGGGGAGGCAGATAAACACCACAATGCACTTTGGTGGTGGAGTGAACGTGAGTGCTGGAGCCACACTTTTAATAAAATCTGGTGCTTCTCTTTCTCACAGAATCGCACGCATTACACACACCCAAACACACACACATATAAATATATTCATAAATGGTAAGAAAACATCCTAAATCCAGCTGAACGTGGTGCATTCAGAGTCTGAGCAGGCAGCTGGGGGAGCAGAGGTTGCTGCTGAACGTTGCGAGAAACAATCCAGCCTCCTCGGCTCCGTCTAACAGCTGCTGTTACATCTGAAGCTCTATGCTGATATGGCACATCAAAGACTAGCATAACCATTACCAGGCAATTTTCACTCGCAGTGCCAATAATAGTCTCCACGATACCACAATCCATTTTAGCGTGGATGGTGCTACGAATTACACATGATGCTGAAACAAAAAGGGGCTGAAAATGGACTCCATTAGCATAGAGAAGGCTAATGTGAATTAATGCCTTTTCTTTTCTTTAAAAAAAAAATGTAGGAAGTGATGCAACACAGACATAAACAACAGAAACACACTTGCGCGCGCACCACTGCTGGTCTGTTCTGTTGGTACTTACATAATTGTCTCGAGCGGACCAGCCTGGGTAGAGCTGCATGTGGAGCTGCCGTTCTTTGCGGGCTAACTCGTAATACTTAGCTTGCTCTTCCCGAGATAAAGCATGCCACTGTTTCGATACAAAGGAAGAGATGACAGTCAGTTACAGGTAAAAAATGTGTTTTTGGTGAAGGAACAAAGAATATTATTAGGAGAGATTAACATGCTACAGAGTCGGAGAGGAAAAGGAAAAATTTGATTTCATATCAAAACACTGCTTCCAACTGAGCGCCGCTTTTCATTCAGACTGTGTCAGCGGGTAATTACCGTGGGCAGGCCACAGACGAGGCTTTGCTGTGGCTGGCTGCCTGGGCCTATTGGTTAAGGCTTTTAACACGACTCTGTGGTTCCACTCGTTTCCCCCCCAATCCTCAAAAAGGGACAAATTTTGTCATTTGCAACCGTGCCATTATCCCGCCATATTTTATTGAAACCAATTTGATTAAATGCCACTTAGAAAGCTGGACTGTATTTGTGCAAACTTTAATAAATAAAAAAGCTTCCTCATAACGGAGTGTGTTGATACAAAATTGATCTTTGCACTTTAATCAATTAGGCACTTTAGGGGGGATTTGAGTTAGAGTGTTGGAAGTTAAATTCGACCAGCAATAGCTGTGACCCACCCTTCGTCCCAG
Organism: Callopanchax toddi; assembly: GCA_006937965.1. Lineage (NCBI taxonomy): Eukaryota > Metazoa > Chordata > Actinopteri > Cyprinodontiformes > Nothobranchiidae > Callopanchax > Callopanchax toddi. The sequence goes on from SSNR01000018.1 coordinate 1,526,353, forward strand.
GATCTGATTGATGGCGGCGCTCTCCTTCAGCGTGCACTCGGCGACCACGTTGGCACGCATCTCTTTCATGTAGAGCATGAAGGCGTTTAGCGGCTTCTTGATGTGCGGCCTTTTGGGCTCCTGCTCTTTTCTCTGTTCATGCTGGGATTTCCTGCAAATGAAAAAAAAAATAGTGCACAGAGGTGAAGGAAACCGTTAGAGAACGAGAGGATAAAAGAGGCGAGGAAAGTGCGGTGCCGCGATGGCGACACAAAAAACGGCGAGGCAGCGTGAGAAAGGCTGCCACGCCGTGGGCCTCTGCCTCTTTAATCATGTGCAGTCGCACACTCGCAGCCCTTCATGCGGAGAGATTACTTCACCATTAATGGCAACCAAACTTTGGTCCAGAACATTGGAAACTGCTTAAAACCAAATGCTGAAAGTCTCCACGCTGAAAAGCACTCTGCTCTCACTCCTGATTTACTTTCGGACAGTCTTTTTTTATACTGGTGCAGACTCAAAGCGAGCATAATGAAAATATCAGCCAAAAGCACTTCAGGGCCTCTTGAAACACTTCCTCCTGCGTTCACTCCGGATGAGATTCAGATCACCTGAGCTCTAATCTCAGACCTGTATCTGTTGTGATCCTCGAGGCCAAACGAAGCACGGGCCTGTTATCAGAAGAGCTGACCCTCGCTGTTTATCTGTTCACATCAACAGGCTCTGAAGAAGAGGGGGGTCGTTTGTTTAGCAGTGACCTCCTGTAGCAGTGGAGGACACAAAAACCTGGAAGTTCTTCCTGCTGCAAGAGCAGCCATTTTTAAAAACGTTTGTTTGAGGGATGACTCACATGTGCATGATGTCACTTTCATGCGGAGGCTCTTGCTTGACCTGTGGGTTGACGATAGCCGGATGGGGGATCCCTGTGGCGTGGGGACCTGGGGGGCCGGGCACCATGTGGTGAGAAAACCTGAAGGAAGAAGTTAAATCAAACAAACATCAATTACTGATTTTTATCCTGCTGATTTTCTGAAAATCTAACATTTAACGTCATATTTGAGTTGTTTTAGTTACATTTAAATTCTGCATTGTTTCATTTTTTGATAAATAAAATAAATAAAAGCATAGCCTCAACACTTCCTGGTTGTCGTGGACTGGTTGCTGGTTTGAAAATCACTTAATTTTCAGCATGCAAAACCAGAAACATTGACAAAAATAGGTCCTAATGTCAAACAATCTTTTTCAATCAGAACCTATAAATGTAGGTATTCAGATTTAAGAGTCAATGAAAGAAAAGATACAGGAGGAAAATGACCTCTACATATGGCTTCACTCAGGATGCTTGAAATGATCAGGCTGACACCGAAAAGAAAAAGATGGAAATATGACAGGAAATGAAAAAGCACAAGAAAAGAAAAAGACGAGGCAGACAGGGGTTGAGATGATTTTTTTCTTAAGTACTCGACAAACGTGAGTTTAAGAGAAACAGGAGTGCTTCCAGAAAGCTTTGATGGAGGTTAAGCAGCCATATGGCTATGCAGGATCACACATGCGGTGATGTGTTTGACTTGTGCTGGGCTCACTGAGGAGCAGTGTGGTCGAAGCCACAGCAGCGCACCAGAAACAGCTAGAGGCAGACCTCCCTGCTGGAGCTGCTGCTGCAGACCAGCCTTCCTCTGCTCAACACACAGAACCCATACAGGATCAGAGTCCACGTGAGGATCCAGAGGAGTCATGGCCTCCTGTTAGCATGAATCATCAAGCTCTGTCATCGGTTAGTGACTCACCATCCCAGCGGCGGTGTGATCTGTCCCACTCCTCCAGGAGACAGGGAGTAGAAATTAGAGATTTCTGGTCCAGGATGATGCCTGGGCATTCCTACAAACAACAGTTGGTACAAGTTTTAAAGATGCAACATAATATAAATAGATATTTAAGACAATTTAAAGTATGATGCAGGTTTTAGACGAATTTCTGAAAACCCTGTGTGGAGATTGATAAGCTAGCGGCTAGTCAGCGGCAGCAAAAACCAACATTGTTTTAAAAACAGCTCCAACCTTTTGAGTTTCACAGCAGTCCACTCAAAGTTTACACAACATTTCTGTTATTCACGTGAGATTCTGGTGTTGATTATAAGCATAAATACATCCTGCAGCAGCAAAATGAAGCACTTCATGTGCATCAAATGGGAGACAGAAACTTCTATGACTTCATTATCAAATGTGGATGTCTGAGCCGTTTTAAGATCCACATTGGATGTGAGTCCATTTGGAACTCTCTGATCAGCTGAAAATATCCTAAATGTTAAAGGCACTATTTTATAAACCTTTATGCCACCATCAAGTTCACATCACAGTCCCGTAGTTTGGAGAACACCCTTTCTTCAAACTGTAGCAGTTAAAAAAAAACACTTTAACTTCCACAACAATTTATTTTATTTTAGCACCTAAATGTCCAAACAATAGCACTGCTTCATTGGAAGAGTTTTTAATATAAGCCAGACACACTGTATGAGTTTAAAACCATGTTTAGACCTCATAATTCTACCAACTAAATTATTCTGTCTAATCAACATTGTTCATATTCAACCAAAACTGACCGTAAGCTGTGGTTAGAAAAAGATAAAAAAGTAAAAAAAGGATATGAATTTTTCTTACTATCCACCTCCTCCATCCTGCTTCTTCACAAGGACAGCCCTCATGTCAGGGCGTGAACATTCCTCCTGACCTCACATTATTAACCACTGAGAAATGATAATATTGTTTTTACTAACTATATTCCTTCCTGTGTGTTTAACTTTTCCAGGTGGATAATTATGGTCTTTTTCTCCTTCCTCTGGTACCGACTGTCAGGACTCCATCTCCAGCTCCTACTGGGCTTCAAGGTCAAGGGGTCTATTTGTTTTTTTTGATGGAGCTCAGTAAAAACAGAGCTGCAGGATGACAAACAGCTGCTTTACTTCCTGCTTTCTCGACTTCTTTTTCTCATTTTCAAACAGGACAAGCAGATTTGTGAAAATGCTGTTCATGTGCCTCCAATGCACAAAGGAAATAAAAGGGGGGCAAATGTTTCCAGATTAGCACCGTTTTCTAATCCCTGCTGAAGCCATCCTTTTCTCCTTGCTTCTATCTTTTACTCCTCCTCTCTCCAAGCTGTGGTCTGAAGGGGCCTCCCTCCTCCGAGAGGCAGGCCGGGTGGGAGGCTTATATCTCCAAAGCCAATGTTGCAACACTGGGTTCGTAGCACGGAGAGCTCGGCTCCCTGCTCGCTAATCCACCACCTAACACTCCTTTAGGGCCCTCCTGAAGAGGGCGGCAGGGAAGGAGGTTCACAACCTCGTCGCTCACACCTGTATGACGCCTAATTATTCACCCCTCCACGTTCACACATCCAAAACTAAGCTTAGTCGTCTTGTATCCACTCAGACACAAAATTTGTATGAATTTCTTTTTTAATTTTTCCTTATGTTTTTTCAAACATCCTCCCCTCCTCCCTCTGCTCGACCTTCCATCCCACGCTGCAGCCCTGTGCATATTAGAGCTCATAATGAGAAAATCCATGATTGTTTTTCATAATTAACGAGCAGATCAAAGTCTGAGCCCACTGAAGGAAGCACAGCAGCTATTGGTCGATATTAGAAGGAAAGAAAGAGCGAGAGGGACAGTGAAAGGGGAGGAAAAAAAAGAATGAGAGATTTCGTTTTAAGCATCGTCGGCTTAGCTCTGCTGACACACACACACACACACACACACACACACACACACACACACAAATATGCCTGGGGAAATCATTTGTAGCTAATTCTGCAAGTGGATAGCTTGGACATGGATTTCTGTTAGGCTGTGAGTGCATAGATCAAATAGTAAGAAAAGCCCCTCCAGGGGTGTTGTTGCCTCTTTTTTTGGGGAAGTGTGAAAAGTAAAAGATTGCACCGATAAAAAGATGAGTGCATTTTATTGTTTTGCTGCTTGTTTGTTCTTTTATGCATCTATTAGACTAAAACACTCCACCTGATTCTTTTCATATGTGGATCGCTGTCTCTTCATCTCCCAGCACCACGCACCCTCATCTCCGTTCCATATCGTTATTTATAGCCGGTACCTCAGAACCACCTATCCTCATCATCATCACATACATCTCGTCTGATTCCTCATCCTTTTTAAGTGACAGTCACAGGAGAAGAAAGCGGAGGACAAAACTATGCTTGGCCCACGTCTGTTTTTTCCTCCTCTAGCATCAGTGAGACGCTGCCAAAGCCTCCAGCTGCGCGGGGCTGAAGGAGCTCGTCCAAACGGTGGAGGAGCTCTTCTGCAGCTGTCAGAGCTGCAGCTTGATTTTATTCCTGAGAGGCAAAAAGTGCAGAGGGAGAGGGCAACCGAGCTCAGCGCGACATCCCACAGGCTGCTTCAAATGAGTTCACACCAAAAGATGATAGGAGGATGACTTCACGGTGGCATATTTCAGTGTGCACGGCTCTGATTCCTGACAGTGTTGACAGCTGTTAAAAAAAGAATGCTTGTGTTGCCTCGGAAATAACTTCCAGTATTTTTAGTACAAATTACACTTTGTTTAAGACCCAAAATCCTTCAAAAAGGACTTCAAAATCAGTGCTTATTTAATTGTAAAGACAAATGAGAAATGTTCCTGACTGATCAAATTTAAAAATGAAATGGATCAAATCTAATGAGGAATTCACAGTTTCCACATTTATAATCTGGGATTGCTTTGTGCAGCCATGGAATAAATTCTAATTCTTGGCCTTGTGGTAACTTGCACATTAAACTCTTTACTTTCAAGCAGTGAGATTAAAAAGAATTCATGCAGTTCATGATAGGCAATTGCATCAGCCACAACAGACTATCTGATTTTCGGTCTGTGACTGTTGGTGACAATCTGTGAACTTCACTTAGGAGAGTTTCCAAAAAGGAGTCTGTTTCCTTGCTTAAGACACAAGGCCTCACTGTCGTGTCACTGTAACGATAAAAAGAAACTTCGCAAGACAAGTATCCTCTTAAAATAACTGCGGGCACCTGAAACTCATCTCAGTTTAGTTTCTGTGAGTCCGAAAGTACAAGAAATGTGTTTGAGAGGAGTTGACGACCAATCTGCAAATAAATTGTAAAACATACAGAGATCATTTTGTGACGGAACTGAAATTAGAAAGTTTGCAATTGGCATCACAGTGTTTGCACAAAATCAATTGCCTCACATGACCTGGACACATTTAAAACTTCTGGCACAAGTGTCAATCATATCATTTCAGTGCAAACATACTACACATCTGCATATTTTCTTATAATTTTGTGTTTGCCAGTAGTTTCAGTCCAGAGAATAACTGGCTTAAAAACCAGTTTGATGATAAAGTTGCATATCTGTCCATTTAGCATTATAATGAGGTATTTAATTCTCATAGTCCCACTAGAATAAAATACACCCTCATTGCTCATTTTGCTTTACCTTGTTTGTTGCTGACATCCTGGGGGTGATGGCCTGAATGGGAGCCTGGAGCGAAGTGCTCGTCGCTGTACGTGATCAGCGGTGTGAGTGGGTGGACTGCATGGGACGGCTGCACAACTGGGACTTTATTGGACTGTGGAGACAAAAAGGAATTGGATCAATTGCAATGAGAATTCGGATTTTCCTCAGCTTTATTCCATTTGTGTCGCGACTCCTGTTTTCTTGCTTTATGACGCAGGACGCTGCTTCAGCTATTTCAGCACAGGTTTAATGTAATAGTTTGGTCAAAAAACTTCAAAAACACATTGTTCCAACTTCTTGCTTTTCAGCCCAGTAGCTCAAAACTTTTAGCCTAGGTCAGCAGGATTAAAAACACCACTCCCTGAAGAAAAAAAAAAAAAACAAATCAAAAGATGTGTGTTTGGGAAGAAACTAAAAGAAGGACGCAAACAGATGAGAAACGAATAGAGGCGAGCAATGGAGCAAAGAGAGGAGAGAGAAATGAGAGACTTGCAAGGTAGAGTTAGAGCAGGGGTCTGAGGCGGGAGATCAAAGGCAGTCATTAGCTGGTGAATAAGGGGAGTTCATTACCGAGCAAGAGCCGGGGGAAGGAGAGACGAGGGATTGGGAAGGAGGGGTGAGTCGATTGTGGAGAGAAAGCGCGAGCGAGGCAGATGTCTGCAGTGGGTTTAAACGTAGAGGTTATCACGTCAACAGAGGCCCGGCCATAGACCCCCAAACCCCAGCTGACTCACACAAACCTCGCAATACCTTTTCACAATTAACAGTCCAAACCACCCCCCCTCCAGCTAACCGTGCTTTTATGATTCAGCTGCACCAAACACATGGGAATGCTTAGCTGTGCTAAATCTACTATTCACAATCTGAGCCCAGAGCAGAGCTGCAGTCAAAATATCACCTCTACAGGATATACGGCTAATCTGTGAAACGCCAGCTCACGGTTGGGTTGGACACATTTAAACAATTCAGCTCCAGTTTCATTAAAACTGTAATCAGACACCTGATCAAACTGAAAATTCTTTTTAGCTCCCAGTCTGAAAACTTGTGTGGCAAAGGGACATTCTTGCCGTCCTAAGTGGTGACTGGTGGTCGTTCTCTCCCACTCCCACCACACACACATTCATCAAACCGCTCGAACACGGGGTGTCTGGAATGTCTGATATGGTGTGCACCTTTCACAGACTGGCACCGTGACCGCCCCACCTCCTTTCCACTCTCTTTACCTTTTGGGAACGTCATAACCAGGAACGCATAAGAAAGACGGGCTCAAAACATACTGGGAGTCTTACTTTCTCTGCCCATTGAGCTTCCCGTTTCTATTTAGACAAAACACAACGGACGCACTGGAAGACTCAGAGCTTTTTTACACCAACCCAGGTGAAACGGAGTTCTGTGACCCCCCCTCCCAGTCGCCAGGAGTCAGAGGTGATGGGATAATCTTTGAACGAGGTTGTGTCCAACCCCAATCCGACAGAGGAGAAGGCTTCTTAATGAAGCTGCTAAATCTAAAAGAGGGACTTACCAGAGATGAAGTGACTAGACATGCCTTCACCCGAGGATAAATAATAGCATTCTCACCCATATTATTTTACGCCTCTCCACTCCCATTTGTTATCCTGTGGGAATGAGATAAGAACCTGGGAGATTATCTTCATAGCTGCGATTCCTCGCAGACTTGTTGTAAAGAGCGGGAAAAGACCAAGCTAGTAACCAGTTACTCTGCCACACTAGATTTTATAACATAAAATTGTAAAAGGTGGCCAACTACTTAGTTAAAGTTTCTCCCACAGCAGAGAAACAGCCTCCTGGTTACAGCTGTCCAATCCCATGTCCTCCATTCCTAATAAACTCCTTCCATTGTGGGGAAAAAGGAATTCACTACGGAAGACCCTGCAAGTCTCCGTGACCACTACAGAATTATGGCTTTTTAGGTGCACGTTCAAACAAACTGTCATATCCAACCAATGGTTTGCTTTTAGCAGCAAAATTCATTTTAATAGCTTTATACTACTCAAAGATATACCTACAATCTGACTGTAAAAATGCAAGAAATTCATTGTTTATTGACTTTATTATGGAATGTAATGGTTCCTTGGGGGAACATTTTCAGACAATCAGCTGATTCTACCATAAAATGTAAGTCATGTCATGTTGGACCAGTTTGATCTCCTCTCATCTCCACCCAGACTCATAAAAACCCACAGTAACCTCCCTGTTCCAATGGAGGGCAGCCATATTGGAGGTCCCCTTTGTTGTACATGAGAAATAATAGGCTTAGGATCTTTTTATTCACTTTTTTTTTTCAGGGAGAGCAAAAGAGGAGAGGCGGCGAGAATTCAAAAGCAAACGTTCCATTTGGAATATCATATCCAGCCTTGGCTGGTCCCTTTTTAAAAAGCCCTTCAGATGTGGTTTTAAATGAAATTCATTGTGCGGAACTGAAGCTGGCAGGAAGCCCTTGACGGACGAGACGCTCCAGCGTGTTTCAGTAGATGAAGCTGGTATGCCTTCTCAATCTGGGGGCGGGGAAGACAACCGGAATGTAAACATTTTTTTTTGGCCTTTTAATTTTGGTCCTATTCCATCACCATAATGTTGTGCGTTTATATGAAGCAACCATTCCTTCAATATTCCCTTTATAACATTCCTCCCTCTCGCCTCACAGCACCGCTTTTGTACTCCACTCAATTATACCACTTCTGCAGAGTGGAGGAGAAAAAAAGGAAAAGCGGGAATTTTATAATAATCACTTCCCACTTCTGTAATTTATATGCAATGAGGACTCTTTCGTGCCTGAAGCTACAATCACGTGTAAGAAACCATGTGAGGTGTTTCACAAACAGCTGGGGAGATGGCAGCTCAAGTCGTGATGGATTCCCATGCTGCTAAATCTATTCACCAAGAAGCCCCTCTCACCCCAAAACCTATCGTCACCCACTCATGTGATTTTCTGCACTCTGAAGGGGAAAAATGCGCAAAAAATTGGCATCGGATAATAACAGGAGACAGAAAAATGAAGCAAGAAATTGAAATAATAACAAAAGTTTGCTTTTCCAATATAATGACAATAGCTACTTCAGGAAGTATTCTAAAATTACATCAGAATTAGATAACACATGCCTTTTAAGTGTATAAATACTGTGCTTGGCTACTGTTTCTACAGACAATGCGATCACAGAAGATTACAAAACAAAAGCTTCAGTAAATGCCAAAAGTTTGAGTATGAAGCGAGGGTGTGCCCAGTCCTGGATTCCTACAGTCAACCCAGGACCAGGTGTTCACTCTCAGGTGTGTCTGTGTGCGGTTGACCAACCTTTTTCCAACAAAAGTGAGCAAATATTGTCCTGTAGTAGCTTTATAACACAGGGGCAACAGAAAAGGCAACGTACCTCCCTCCCTCTTTACCAAAAATCAGTTGGAGACCAACCTGCAGAAGCTTAAATAAATAACCAATTACCATTTGCAGAGCCGGCTGAACCCCACCAGCTTCGAGTGAAGCGCTAAAAAATGAAATGTTTCAGTGGCAGGATTGCCCCTTGGCCAGGCGGCTTAATGTAACGAAACCCAATTAATGAGGAAGAAAGCCGGGCTCCCAGCGAGCGAAGGAGTGCCACGCGCCCAGGGTAATGAGACGAACAGGCAAAGCCAACCATGGGGACAGCAGCAGGGGAGGCTGCGAATAGCAGGAAAAGCCTGCCCTGGAGAGGAAAATACATCTGCTCTTCCTCCCAATCTCTCCCTCTTTCTCCTTTCATTCCAATCAAAATCCCCTTCATGCTAATAACAGTCCAACAGTCGAAGGGAAGCAGTGACGTTGGAAGGCCGCAGCCAGCTGAGAGAAAGGACCACAAGCTTGTGGCTGAGTGGAATTTAAAGAAACAAAAATAAACATGTGCTAATAATATAGGTTCAATTTAAAAAGGATTTTGAGGTTGCAGCACAAATTTATCATGCAAGAAACTTGTCACGCTCTTAAAAATACTGGCTGCAACCATAAAGACAGTTAATGTTCCCAAATAGCTACATGACCGATACTCTCTACTGCAGAAACCTGGAATGAACTCAAAAGGCAGAGATCAGGCAGCTAATAGATATAAAGCAAACACGCCAGGGTAAAAAACAAGTCTTCTTTCCCAAAACTTAGCAGTGAATAGGACGAGATGGATTACCCATCATCCTTCAGCTGGCATAGATGTCTTGTGCTTGGAGCAACCCTTCATGTCAGCTCTGTTGCTGACATTCTGCACGTGCAAGGAAGATAATTTCTGTGAAATGTGCCTGCCCTAAATGAAAAGACTTTATCCGCTTTTTTTTTAGTGTTCAACTCTTAATTTCTATGCAGCATGGCAATATTAACAAACTGAGAGAAACAGAACAATGATACAGTTTTATCCTGCATGGTAAGCCAGAGAAAGTAAAGAAGTGAGATGGTCCTTAGAAGAGAGCAGGCTCTCAGAAGTTGTACAAGATGGTTTTGATTACATTTTTGTGGTATAGATCTGTTCTTTGCAATCATTCATTAATAATAAAATGCAGCCTCACCATTACAAATGAGGCATGATTCTATTACCTTAAGAAAACAAGTACAGAGTTTTTATATGATTAAAGCCTCAACTATTTTTATAACAGATTTAAATATGTAAAGTTTTTTGGCCACACATACATAAGCACATATAAACTATATCAAGCTTTGAATGCATAACAGCAGAATGATATGCTTGTGTTTTTTTTTCCCAGGAATTTAGTTATTAGCAACAAGAGACTGGAAATGCTTCTTGCAGAAGCTTCCAGCACCTCTTATTTCTAATTGCTATGCACTGAAAACATATTGTATTTAGGAGTAAAACTTTGGCTCAATCTAAAGGACTTACTGATTAAGATCCATAGATTTCTGACCACTAGCAGTCAGCAAAAGCAGCTTCATGGTGTGATATAACCTCTCACCTGTGCCTTCATTGTGCACCTGTTTCACATGTGAAAGAACAGTGGTGGGTTTAAGCTTTAGAGCTTCTTTACTAAACAACACTGGTGTCACTCAGCTCATTTTGTAACAAAGCATCAATACAATGTTTGGTCTGCACCAAGAAGGAACATCTAGACCTTCATGAACGAGCCATCTTCACATTCCTGGGAAATTTTAAACTCTAGTTAGGTTATTTTCTACCTAACTTTGTATATTAACTTCAGATCTTGACCCAGATACCCAAACTCTGCTATGAAAATTCTGGCCTCAAAATTCTTCATGTGCCACACTGAGGATTATCAATGTGTTCCCACAATCTGTGCACTGTGTGGAAGTTGATCTGCTCTGAATGGAGGTTGGCTACTCGGCTTTTTGTGGAGTGTGTGTGTGTGTGTGTGTGTGAGATGGGGGCTGGGTCGCTGCGCTGGCAGAGCCCTGGGCGGACTGCAGGATGTTCACCTTGCGGCGGGGCACAGGGCTCATTATCACAGCAGGACCTGGTCACATCAAAGGACTAAGGAAAGGGCAAACATTCTGCTGAAGTGCCACTGTCAGCAGGCCTGCGAGCACACACCCAAACACACACACACACACAAAGCAGACCGCACACGCAGAATCATACACACGAGCACCCACTTAGCATACGGAACATGGCTGCTCTCAGTAACATCACATGCTTTGGGTTTACTAAGACACGCCAACTGGAAAATGCCTCGAAATTGTTGCAGAACTTGTGCTGGTACAAAACCTTCAGCTGCATCGCTGCATCATGAAACCGATCAGCTGTGTGCTTCGAACCAGGCGGAATGATCGTCTCGGAGCTTCGTGTTTGAGCTGACCAAAACACACAAAATGTTTGCAGTACACTTTTCCCCTGAATCAGTCGGCATCTCTTTTCAGCAACTATTTATAGCAGCTCCACTGCTGCATTAACCCGCTGCATGATTTATCATTAGAAGCCAGCTCTGGTCTGCTGAGTAGCTACATTCATGCCAGGCAGCTCGGCGGTGCCAACATCCACATTCAAAAAGTATAAAAACAACACTCCAAGGCCCTGGGAGATGTACGCAAATAAAAAAAGGTCTCAGCACAAGATACCTCCAAGTGGCTAAAACCTTAGCTTCCACACAATAAACACAGAAGGAAGGAGAGAAAATACAGTGCAGAATGAGAGAAAAAGTGCTGATGAGTTGCGTTATGCAGGAGCTTCACAGATCTGTCGAACAAGAGCGGATTTGCCTGCTACACCTAGATAGTGTCCCCCCCCCACACCCCCACCCTCTCAGCTTTCGCCCAGGTATTCTGGGCATGAATGGCTGTCAGTTTGGATTTTGAAGCTCAGCGTTGAGGGGGAAAATAGAGTCTGGTGGGGGTCTTTGTGCGTCTCCACTGGTTGAAGACGAGAGCTAGAGACAGTGCTGTTCTCACTAAGCCCCAGCTAGCTCGAATGCAAAATTTCACCTCACGTTTATGGAAAGGAAGGACGGAAAATATAAAGACGCTAGCAAAGGAAAGGTGCAAGAAACGGCTGGCTGTGTTTGTGGGGAAGGCTTTTAATGGCGCACACACTCACTCACACACGAGGAAGATGTGGATGGGGAGGTGATTTGAATGAGAGCTGCTTCTGCTTGAGCTGAAGAGAATATTGACCTAGTTTTCCTTCCGTATTTCACTCAGACAGATGCACACCCACCCACATTATGAGTAAGAATAGAACAAACAAAAATATAGATGGCTTACTTACCACCGATGACGTGATGTGAATTTAAAAAGGTAGGAAAAAAAAGAGAATGAAGAGGTCAAAACTGGGTAAACATGCAGTCTCTTGGGAAAGGATTTAGCAACATGATGTAATCTTTTACCAGTGCTGTTTCCTCAGGTGTTATGACACCTGTGCCCTGAACCTTTGGCCCTCTTATCATTCAATCCCTGACCTCTTGACCCACGTTCTTAAAGACATACACCATCTGTGTTTTTTTGCTCCCATAAAATAAATTTCTGCAAACAAACAGACCTGTTTTTCATTAACTTGCACATAATGGGAGCATTTTGGTGCAGATAATAAGGCTCGATTCACGCAGCAGTTCTAAATAAGCATTCATGATCGTGGATCACATTGCACACCTCTCATTCACATAATGGGCCGTGCAACAATATCAGCCGCCTTCTGTTTGGGTGCGATTCCACGTTTTAAGGGATTAACTGGTAAAGACTACCAACAACTGCCTTTCAACGTGGAATTAGTCATTAATCAAACCACACATTTCAGGATTTCTTTCTAGCCTGGCGCACACGCCCCTGCTAAGATCTGAATGGCGTGCATGGAGCTATTCAGATCTGATCCCCTCCTGAACAAACGGCTTTTCTCCCACCCCACACAGGCAGAGAACTCTTGAAGAACCTCTCCAAGGATCTCAATGGCCGCAAGAAAACGCCGCCCTGTCAATTAGCTTTGTGGCAGGGTTTAGTGGGCTTTGACACAAACAAAACAATGACCATGTACAACATGGCAAAGGACAACGTCTGCTTATCCATCAATACATCCAATAGAAATGGTAATTTCTGGAACAAAACAGCGGACTCCTCATACACGAGGCATACGGCTACAGCGACATTATAGTCACACTAATGCACCTGATGCAACAGATCTGAATGGTCAGACTTATAATGAACACAAGGTGGTTACTCTATTCAGATGGATTAATTAGTAAAACATTTATTCATCTATTATGGAAGTAATAGGTCTAAGATATGTGAATAATGATGAGCTAAAACTTTTGGAAAAAAGATTTTTTTGTTTCTGAAAAGCTACATCAGGTTAAAACGATGTAATTTGGGGTGTCTTTAGAAGCTTTTGACTAATTTAATTAAAATAAATTAATCTATTTATGGTCAATTCAAAACTAAAGCAAGCATTAAACACAAATCAACAAGTCAAATTCACAAAACAGGTCTAGATCCAGATCCATTTGTATGCAGTTAATTTGTCCAAACTGTAATCAGATTCGGTAGATTATAAAAAGCTAAGAGTTTGCACTAAGAAACAGAGTTGACTGGATTGAATCTTCATTTCAACACAATCCCCCATCCTGAGTGAGCACAAGGCGCCAGTAGGGAGAAATGACTCCCATTAACATGAAGAAACTTCCAGCAGAACCAGAGCCAGGCTCAGGATTTACAAAATACAACCAAATAAAGAACGCACAACCTTCGCAAGTTATAATTTAATAAAAATTTAGCAAAAGGTTTAAGCAGTATGATAACATTTAAATACTTTCCTGGATATTCACCATTGGAAGGAAGTGTGTGAAAACATGAAGTCCCGCTGACCCTTGTTTGAGAAGTTAAACTGCTAAGAACTTCTTACTCTCCCCTTGCACCAGTGTGTTTTGTTGATGGGAGAACTGGAAATGCAGAATCAATGTATGGGGGAGTGGAGGCCACTTACATTTCCTCTTGCCTTTTATCTCCAAAGATGGGGGTACAGTGGGGGTGGATTGATTTCAGGTTCAGATGCATTGTTTGATGACGGGCAGCTCAAAGTGTAGGACGCCTCTGTGATGTTTCTCCATTGGAGGACATGAAAAGCATCACCTGGCCCCTCAGCTGAGGGTTATGGCCGATGGTGGATTTACGGGTTCCCGCTGAGCTGGACGGACGGTGGCTCCATTCTTACCACGTAATCCTTTCGGTGTGACCTTTTATATTTTCAGACTCACTTCCCTCTCAGCCCGTTTTGCAGACATTAAGATCCTGATCAACAGCGTTTTGTGGCGATATCTCTCATTTATTTAATTTGTACATCCCACGAGGAGAATAAGGGCTTTCCATCACCGACTTCAGTGCTCGATGATCAAAAGAAACGCGGAGTACAGGGCGAGCCCATCAGATCAACAAACAAATTCTTGCTGAATTTTTGTGCAGGTTTCATCATCCTGCATCAAGTGACTGCTGGGGAGGAAAACAGTCTTCTTTTCATCCCTGTGACATTAGCGTGCACAGAGAGTGCAAGGGGGAAATAAAAATGTTTTAAATTGAACATTTGGACAATCATATTTCACTTTATTGCTTCAAAAACAGAATCTTTAATTTCCCCAACTCCCTTCCAAATAGGACTCTATTTTTTGTCAAATTACTACAAAATAAAAAAAATAATAATAATAATAATCAAAGCAGGATTAGTGATGAGCTTCAAACTCCCACTATGTTCTAGATTGGTCTTAACTAGCAAATACAACTATCTGGATAAGAAAAGCAGAATGATATGAAGGCACTGAAAGAGAGGTTGGACGAACTGCAGCGGGGAAAGCAGCAGCTTTCAGCTCTGCAGTTTTCCCTCAGTGACTTGGGGGCCACTGAGTTTTTTCACCAGCCGTGGTAAATTGGGCGCCCGGGGCAGGAGCCTCGACCGAGCTCGCATTTCAGAGCCGAACGAGGAGGGCATGAGGGACAGAGATATGGCACTGGAGGCGGGATGGGGCGTTGGTGGTGGTGGTGGAGGAGATGCACAGCGGAGGTGACACCACGCACATGTTTTAACACAAAAGGGACTGGGCTCGTTAGCACTCTAACTAGCGAGCTCCATGGCAATCAGCGCACTCTATTCTCCCCGCTCCGTCTATCCACCTTGTCATAAATATGGCTACATCTGCAAGTGTAATCACTCCATTGTACTCTGATTTTCTGCTCTGCTGGGCAGCAGCATGGCAGCCTGCTTTTCAGCACCTCTCCCCTCGGTCCCCCCCCCCTCCCTCCCTTTCCCCTGAAGTGCCCTCGCCTGTTCCTGGCTACTTTTTTTT
>SSNR01000018.1:1541622-1568943 GCA_006937965.1 Callopanchax toddi
TTTTTTTTTTTTTTTTTTTTTGCTGGTGAGGCCGGTGTGTCTCACAGATTACAGAGCTCCAGTCGCTCAGGTAACAAGAGTCACTAATCTGGCCGGGGTTGAATTACACATAATTGCCACGGCACTGTGATTGATTTCAGCCTTGGAAAGAAGACGACGATGCCCACATCCCCCCCTTTTCCTCCTCCCCAACACCCCAAAACACCCCCCCACCACCACCACCTCCCCTCTCTGCCTCTCTCCAGCACTCACGAGCGGCAGCCAAGACTCTCCATCTAGTAGGAGGCAGGAGGCTTTGAAGAGATCAAAGCCAAGGCCGGGAGCAGTTGCGCGCCCAGGGAATACGGGAGAGAGGCTTTCTGCTCCTCAGCCCTATTTTCTAGCGTCATGTTGGATTGCAGCTGTATTGCATTTCGCCAGTTTTCTTAATGCTCTTGGTTTTGACTTTGACATCAGTGATCCCTCCTTGGTTTCTTCAAAAACAAGAAGGGAGGAGTAAAATTTTATTTAAAAAAAAAGAGAGAAAGAAAGAACGAACGTGAACAGGGAAGAAAAAAAGGGAGGTAGAAAAGGAAGAAGAAATGGATCCAAAGACAGATTTTTTTCATTTTCACAACTCCATAATTGGCTGGTTCAAAAAGGAGGAGGAGGGGAGAATGTAGCATTTGTTTTCAATTCCGCCGCCGATATGAAAGGAGCGACAAACTTTTTATGGGCTTCCCAAAAATTAAAGACAGGCTTTTTTCACAGTCAAAGAGCGGGGTGTTTTATGGCCGAGACCACACAAAATGAACTGATAGCAAAGCCCTCCTCTTTGTCCTCCCACTGGAAACTCAGCAGAGGAGTGAACCTCTTGGATATCTTCGTGTGTGCGCACACATACACACAGACACAAAGCTGCGCCTGATGCCCGTTTGTGTTGGAAACTGAAAAGAAAGTGGTTTGATGTTCGGCACAAGAACACAGAAGGAGGCGTGAAGAAAGAGCGCGAGCTATAGCCACGTATTCATTTAATGGCTCTGCTAATAAAGCCTGGTGGCAAGAAGGCACCCTTTGTACTGTAACTATGCAGGCCCTATACCAACCTCCTACACTGGGGACCATTAATATTTCAGCGCTGTCAGATGCACGTCGCATGTGAGCCTCTTTAGCACTCACACCCACAGCAGAAAGAAATAATGAGCTTCTGAAAAATATGAAACAGCAAAAAGAAGGAAGGATGGCGAAACCACGCCAAATCGGGACCCGATTCATGCAACAGAGCCGCTATTGATCATGGCTCCGTTCCTCAGCTGGACAAAGTGAGGGCTGTTTGAGCCTCTCTGAAGTCTGGACACAGCTGGTAGGATTTGTAGCCATGTTTCACCCCTGTGATCCCATTGTTCCCCTTGTCTGCAGTTTACTAGTTGGAACTGCCGCTTGCCTCTTTATAGACCATCAAACTGTCAGGATCAAGTCAGAAAAAGCTATTTATGATTTTACTCATTTTATGTGTGTATTAAGGAGCCGTGAGGTGCTGTGATCACTTTTTAGGAACTATTGCCAAGTTTCAATCATCACTTAGTGATTAAACCGTTGACGTACGATCATATAAATTGTATTTTCAGATGAAAACAACAACTGTAGTACTCATTTATGAGACAGATTTTAAGTTAGTAACTGATCCTTTCTAACTATACACAATAATAGCAGTTGTACAATAAAATTTGATTTAAAAAGTGCCCTGCACACATGCAAACACCACAATTTGGTCTCCATTCCTTATCCACCCTTTCAGGAAGTCCACACCCACACCGTTCAAACTGATCTGGGCATTGGGGACAACCTTGGCGAGGCCTTCCACTGACCCCTGGAGATCAGCGGCAGACTGCTGGTGAGGAGTGAAGCCCTCCGAGCAGGTGCTGAATCTGCCCACGGAGGCCTGACTGGCTGGCTCCAGCCAGAGCTGTTGATTGGTTAAGCTCCATCTAATTCAGTGGGAGTATCAGAAACGAAGAAAGTTTCATCATCTGCGAGTTTTCTGCTTCGAGCAACAACACGTGCCCAAAATAAACATCAGTCGGGCGCGTCATGTGCATGCTTGCATGCAACTGCTCGGGGGCTGCTTCATTTTCCCAGACACTTAAAAAAACAACAACTCAGGTTTGATGGTAACGCAGATAGTTTTTGTCTGCGTCTCGTTTTTATGAGTGAAAACAAGAAAAATGTTTGACGTTTCTGATTATTTTAACCGTTGTTGATGTAGTAATGCAACCATATTAGTTGTTTTTATGCAAGTATATTGAAAATACTCTTTAGTTCCAAAACAACTACCTTTACAAATTCTAACCAATCAACATGCAGCCCCCGATATTACCCAGAACCCCAAATCACCCAGAACCATCAGGTTTGCTCATCTTCTGAGTTTGCTGAGGTCCATTTACAGAGACGAAAACACGATAAGGTGATCGCAACCACATGCCGTCATTAGCATTGTGCACGTTGAGTAAACTTGTCAAGAAGTAACGCCACACGTTGGAGGACGAGAGGAAATTCTGACGTTAATAATATGGTTTATAAAACTCCACGACGCAGAAGCACCACTGAAAGTTTCGAGACACCAAGTGTTTGTTTCCTCCTGTGTGGGGTCGCTGGTGCAGTCTTGCACACAGATATTTTCAATGTGTGAGATCTGCAGGGCAGATGACACTAGTGTTAACGTGTTCTGATTTGGTATGTATGGGATAAAACAGACTAATTTTATACTTGCGCATTTTGACAGCTGCTATTTTTTCCTGATGTATTTTTAGACAAACAAAACAAGAAAAGCTGAGGAAGAGATGCTTTGATGGAGTCTAGCTGCCTGAACTTCACACAGTGTGACTAGCCTGTAGTGACACTTTAAGAAACTACTAAAAGGTGCCAAAAGCTGCCAACTAGAAAATGATGTGTGGACATGGAAGGCTGCTGGGAGATGTAGTGTTCTCTTTAACAGGGATCTTCCACGGTAGCACTGGGGGCATGAGCTCAGGACACAGATGGCACTAAGGGACACCAGAACGGTCCGACCAAATCCCGTTAGGTAAGCCCGGGTTAGTGATTCCACGCTGCGAGACGCTGGCTAGCAGATCCGTCACGTTCCCACTACATCAAAGGAAGCGCAGCCCTGCACCCTCCTCCTCCTCCTCACCACGAGGATCCGCAACTGAGGGTCCAAAGGGGAAGGGGGGGGAAAAAAGCACTACTATGGAGAGACAGCTCTTTAAATCCCCACCATCCCAGTAAAAGAAGACAGCGATTCTCCTCAATTCTATCTTCAAGCTGCTGCCAAAGACTCACAAGACTGTTCTTACACAGCAGGAGATCACAAACATCTTCACAGTCAGGTGAAAGTCCTTGTGCTGCTGCTCTGCACCATCAACATTTAAAAACCAAGAGCATGGTTTATCTCATCAAACATGCACTTATGTGTTTACTCTAAAGGATGCGGCTGAATGCCGCGGTGACGATTTATTTAAACCTATATGGAGCATGTAGAGACGGAGTTTTTAAACAAAGCGTTTGTGCTACGACAGCAGAATGGATTTTGTTTTGGGAGGTTGATTTAAAAATATGCACCGACTACAGTCACATGCATGACAAATCTCGTTTTAGAAGCTGTCAATTCCAAATACAACCCTTGGTGTCTGAGAGACTGAAGAAGCAACTGATTCAAAACTCCTCGAAAAGAAAAAGAAAAACAACAGAAACAAAAAAACAGTGAGCTCATCCTCTTCCACACATCAAACACAGAGCAAAGACGCTGCCTTTGAGATCAAACTGCAAACATTACAGGAGGTATTTTCATCTTTTGCAGTTTTACACATCAAAAGGTCAACAGAACATACACACACACACACACACACACACACACACACACACACACACACACACACACACACACAAAGAACTGATATTATCTGATGCATCTAAAAATGCTTCAATCGGCTGCAGTCAAACTGAAAACAATGTTACAATAATTTGCAAAATATAATAAAGTCTGCCAATTTGGGCATTATTTAAACAGGTCAAGTAGTTGCTTAAACACAAATTGTGCTCACTTGTGCAAAAAAGTGTTGCTACAGAGGTAATAAGAGAGGTAGGAAAGTCCAGCTTGGTGATTTTTTACAAATTTTTATGTTTTAAATTTAAAATATTGAAGACAATCCCCGGGATGAGGTGATTCCAAGCCGCAGAGCCTTCAGATAGCAGGGGAATGTATTTATCAGAAAGCTTATCAGAGCCGACGAGTCTGCCCTGGTATCGGAATATGATCAGACATGTACTCCTTATTACAATTCTCCTGCGCCTAGTGAAGACGTGTCACTTAAATCTTATTTTTCCGTCACACGAAGCAGCTAGCATGTCGGTTACTTTTACACCAAAGTCTCAGCTCCCGCAGCAGCTCATTAAGCTAAAAGTCCTAAAATCTGCTGACAATCAGCAACTCCTGATGTCTCCATCATGAGTGGACAGCATGTGCAGGAATGTCATGCTCAATGGAAATCAATCTAAA
The DNA here is from genome assembly GCA_006937965.1 of Callopanchax toddi. Classification (NCBI taxonomy): domain Eukaryota; kingdom Metazoa; phylum Chordata; class Actinopteri; order Cyprinodontiformes; family Nothobranchiidae; genus Callopanchax; species Callopanchax toddi. The sequence continues at coordinate 1,546,157 of SSNR01000018.1, forward strand.
CTGCTGGGATTGGGGGGCTGGGGGTTGGGGAGGGAGGCTCAGGGTGGAAGAGAATGAAAGAGAGAGAATGTGGCTTTGATCTGGGTGAAAACCGATCCCAGGCCTGCAGATACTGTGGCTGCGGTGGCCAGCAGCAGAGAGAGCGAGCTGACATCAGTGAGAACGCCAGAGGACTCGTGTTCCATGATCCTTCCACCAAACACTGGCGCTTGTTATTGGATAAGTTAGAGAAATGTATATAAAATGACTACCGTTTTATTGAAGACAGGGTTAACGGGGGGAACTGAAAGGGGAAAGAGAGGAAAAAGAGAGAAAACCACAGTAAAAAGAAATGAAAGCGAGGTTTAAAAAGTTTTGGCAGCAAGTGCGCCGCCTAACTGCCTGGCCTTAAACATCTGCACTTTGTGGTAATTTCCTCTCACACAGTCAGCTGGTCTCCATATAAAGCTTTTGAATTTGTCAGAACCATCGAATGACACGGACCAGAAAACAAGCCATGAGAAGAGACTGGACGGCTTCACGGCCCACATTTCAAAAACTACAGTATTTGTAAACTAATCATGGATGATGGAACCCCCACCCAAAAAAAACATCCCATACTTTCTCCTCTGCAACACTTTCAGAGGAGAAGCAATGCAACTTTAACATCATACCATGATAGAGTTGCGTGTGAAAGAAGAGCCTTTGCACTCAGCATGTGGCATCTGCCCCCCCTTTGACAATCACATCTGCTTCCCAAAAATGACTCTTAAAAACAACACCGAGCTCACACTTCACAACTTTACGCTGCTGAAACTGACTCGCATGAGAGGTGAAAACACAACAAGCTGGGGCTTTGTGTTCTTCCTCGCCATGTGGCAGCGTTTCCTGTGTGACGGACAGACAGACGGACGGACGGACGGACGGAGACTCAACCTGCTCGTCCTCCTAAACGAGACACAGCGACTGGGACCAAACAGGATTAGAGCGGACAGCTGCTGGGGATTTCTGCATCTCATGTCTGCCTTTTGGAGGAGAAATTTGCAAATGGGACAGACACAGGAAGCCAACGGAGAGAGACCTGCAGCTGGCCCGAAATTAATACAGTTAGAGGGACCATATCTGAAACACGCACCGCCCCTGGTCGGCATTAGAAGCACGTCGTGCTGGTTAGCCTCAGAGACGTGGAGCTTCCTTCAGGTTTCCTTGGTCACACTGAGCTAATTAGTGGAGTTTAGTTGAGTCATGCAGGCAGGCATCACTTGAGTTTTAACCAGGACAAGGAGACAGGCGTCAAGGTAAATGAGTTTAAACACCAAGCAACACAAACATTACCCAAAAACTCCAGACTGATTAGAGTTTACAATAAAGTATAGTTTAGAAACACTTCATCTGTCCAGCTTATTCATGGATGTTTTATTCCTGTAGGTGTTGTCTGCCATGTCAGATGAGCATATTTACCACTTTTTTTTGCAGCTATATCATAATGCATTTATGGTTTAAAAAAAATAGATCTACATCAATGTCTTTATTCTTTTCAACACCTGCAGCTGCAAGTCAGGAGGTCATTTTCACAGTCAAGTGACTTTTCTTAGACTTTGGGGAGTTCGAATGACTGGAATTGAAGCGAAGATCTGAATTTACAAATGAAAGTTGATCGCCGACCCTCGTTTTATCATTTCCTTTTGATGCCAGATTTAGTAAATGGAATCTTTCAATAACACAAAACACAAGTTCTTTTATCTTTCTTTATGAGTAGTCACGATGTACAAGTCAAAATGCCCCATGACAGAAAATACAGTTTTTAGTTTGAAGATGTATTGCATGACCCATTGGTTTCCTTATTCGTATTTAATGAATAGGTTTTGCTATTTTACAGCCTTTATTGTCCAGCTTCAGCTGTTTATTTAAATCAATAACTGGGCTTGCATCCAATCTCAACAACCGCTAAATTAAATTTGTTTCTCAGAGTCATGGCTCTTGTTTTTGTTTTCCACTCAACACAGAAAATAAAAAGTCACATAAGTCGTTTTAAGTTTTACTTTAATGGCATTTATTAGCACTATTATAAACTTTAAATTAAAAAATGAGAAAATGTTCATATAAGTTGTGTTTTGGAGAACCAGTTGTTTTCTAACTGATGCGCTTCAGCTTGTATCAAATCAGAATTTATGTCAGGATGTCATTTCAGAGAAGTTGTGGAAAAATAAACAAAAACAAAGAGTTGGTACTCACCGTTCTGGGCATGGGCGGCGAGAGGGAGCCATTGTTCATGTAGGAGTCGCTGTTCATGTTGCTCATCATGATGTAACTCGGGTAGCTCGGGTACGGATGGCCTTTACTGTACATATCTGGATGCTTTCCTAAATAAAACACCAAGAAAAACAAACGTGTGTTTGAGCAAATTAGAGAACACGTGAGCTGAGATCTAAACTCCTATTCTACAAATGGTGCAGATATCCCAAAAAAAAAAAAAAACAAAACGCCATTAACTGGACCTGATCTTGAATTTCACCTGTCTTGATGTGGTAATAATATCGCTGTCTTGTCGCTTTAACCTATGCCCCATTTTCCTCTGCCTTTTGTTTGCTCCCTTTTCTCCCCGTCATAGAGAGGAGGGGTGTATTATACAGGGGAACAAAGGAGCCCCTCTGTGCCAATTAGCACCAATTAGAAGAACATACAGACTGTGTCAAAACAGGAGACGCCCCAACTGTTTCTCTGTGCCTTTGACCTGAAAGAGGAAGGGGGGCTTTATTATATGAGGCCACAATACAGCGCCACTCGTCACTCAGCTGCACGCTGCGTAATAAGGCCGGGCGTGGGGGGGTGGAGGGTGAGTGTTTCTGGCCCGATGGCGAAGCAGAGATCTTGTTGTGAAGGATGGTGTTTGGTTTTAAGGAGAGGAGGAGGGGGCTCATTCAGGAGTGAAAGGGGAACAAAGAGGAGACACGCTCCTCTTCAGAAGCCTTAATGATGACCTGCAGCAGCGGGGTCAGGCTACAATAGCCAGGGAGCAACGAGTCCCAAGAGGGCAGCAACATGTTGCATGTGACAGCACGACCGGCGAGCTGATGGACAGGAGGAAAGGTTTAACTGGGTTATTAGAAATAACCAGACTTGAAAAGGGATTTTATGGTCTGGAGGCATTTGGAAAGAAAAAAACAAAACATGTGAAATAGGGGCATTTTCCCTGATTTTATTTGAAATATTCCCACTTGTGCAGGCACCCTCATCTCTAGGTAACAGGTAGCTGTGTTCATGAAAAAAGCATGTCCTGACTAGACTTAGATAAGCAGAATCAGAAGACGAGGGAGGAAAAAACTAACAGCATAATCACTTCAATTTCTTCTTCGTGTCACCTTTAGCTCAGCTTCTAATTCTGCAGAGAGCTATTCAAAGAATTCAGATTGTTTAAAGCTAAACGGCATGCTGATTTTAAAAGCCCTCTAGCTTAAGGCTGTGTCACTTACCATCTTCTGGATGGTCTCTGTGTTTGTCATGATATGAATCTTGTGGTATTTGGGAATGTCTAGCTGCCTGTAAAGAAGAAAACAACGGTGAATAAATGATTACCGCCTTAAAATTCAGTTACACACACAAACGGATTGAAACGCATACAAACAAATATGGCTGGGACAAATGTCATCCCTAAAGTAGAACAGACACACACACACACATAAACTGCACAAACTAGAAGAGAGATGGAGCAGCCTTCATCAAAGCTTCAGAAGAACCACTTAATTAAGCTTCGTGTCCTTAAGGAGCTTACAAATTAACTTGTTTTCAGTAAGATTGGTCAACTCGTTTTCATGAGTTCAAGCATCATTTTATTCAAATAAAATGAGTTAAAATCTTATGAATAAAAAACACACTATGCAAAACAATTCTAATAAAAAAACAGACAAACATTCTATACAATCATTTTCAGCCAACTTCTCAAATCCAACTGAGTAAAAACCTTTTTTGATTTTTTATTTTAGACCCCCTCAGGGTGGCGTCATGCTGAGCGAAGTAACTTCACCAGAATCCTAATTAACATTCAGCCTCCGTCTCACGGTTCTCCAGGACATTTTGGTGACGGATTGAGGGATGTGGCCAAAATTTTCAACAACACTGAAGTTAATGTCAAAACAGGACCTTGTGAGAGAGAAAGGGCTGTGCAGCCTGCTTAGGTCAAAGAATCCAAAACACAAATTCAAGCTAATTTTTTTCAATGTTTGACACATTTCCAATGTTAGAATTCCATCTTGCCTGTGCAGAACACAGGAAATTCAATGTTTTATATAAAGTGAATCTATATTTTAAGGAATCTCCAATTAATTTAACTAAATTCTTCTTTTGAAGAAATCTACTAGCCTATTTATATAAATGAAAACAAAAAAACATCAAACATGAAAAATAGAACTAAAAGCCACCATCTGAAGGATAAAATAAAAATAATTAGAATTAGCAGGGATGCGATAAGATCACACCTTCCTTCAGGTTGTTTTCTACACTTTAGGGTAAATTAATAATATTCTTGCCTTTTAAAGCACGTGTTCTGAATGGATTCATGTTCATGAGGTTTTCAGCTGCTGAGGAAGACAACAACCTGTCACAGGCTGCTCACAAGGCCCCAACTCTCACACCTCAACATGCCTTCTGATGTCTTAATGCACAGTGGAGCATCAATGTGGAAATAATTTACAGAAAAATAATTCAAATTTAGACCTGGGATTAATTGTATAACTTGTGGTGAAGCATTACTAAACAGGCAGCCTGAAATAGGTGGTTTTAAATGTGCCTGACCTCAGTTATGATTGTTATTAAATAATAAAAATAAAAGATAAAATGCAAGGATGCATAGCAGAATTAAAATTGGGTTTTACAAAAAAAAAAAACAACAACAACACATGTATAGAACTTAGTGTGTTTTTTGCTTCTTGTTGCAGGTTTTCTGTTTATAATCAAGCCAAGCTGCTAAACAGCTAGTTAGACTCCAAGTCAGGTGGAGATTAAAGTGAAACAAGGCTTCTGATGGAGCTTTAATATCCTCCATACAAACGCATGACTCACGTCGTGGCTGTTGCTGTTGGGGCTGCTCTCCGACTCGTTGACCAGAGATGACTTGATGTCTGCCAAGTCTCCCTCCTCCTCCGAGTGGCTCAGCTCGGCGAAGATCTGCTCCTTATGCGGGTCTCCTTCGTCTTTGAACGGGATCATTTCGTCCGTGGCGCAGAGCTCCGGGTCTCCGCCGCCCGACAGCTGAGGCATGGTGGCTGGTTTTCCGCCACTTAAACCGGAGACGACGCCGGTGAAACCCCCTCCTCCTCCTCCTCCTTAGAAACACCGAAAACGAGCGGCTCGGAGGGAGAAAACACGCCGGAGTGAAGCAACAGGAGGAGAGAGGCTGCTCCTCTACTGTTCAACTAAGGATGTTCAGGACCACAACGAGAGTCATGAGGGGGGAAATACATAAAATAAAATAAAAAAACTCAAGTTCAAAACCTTATTTAAAGACAACGGTCCCGTGAAAGCGACTCAATAAAAAGTTTACATAAAATAGTTCCTTTTTGTGGTCCAACGTGGAGGCTGCTCGGGTCCTTCAGAGTTCACAAAAACATTTAAAGTCGCCTCAGAAAATCAAAACACCGACTGGAGGTGGAGAGGTAACCAGAGGATGGAGAGAAAACGGGAGTTTTTAACACTTCGACGACAAGCGACGCGATAAGCCGCCGTGAAGCTTAAAGTACATCCTCGAAGCTGCTCAAACGAGAGAGAAAAGCAGAGAAAAGCATGAAATAATCAACAAAAAAAGAGGAGACAGAGAGGGGGAAACCGCCGTGGACCGACTTCCCGCTGCACCCGCAGCGTTTCCACAGTGTAATGAAACCAGTTCGTGTGTGTTGGTAATGTAGCTGCGCTCCCTCCTCCTCCTCCTCCTCAGTCACAGGGAGGAAGGAGAGATGAAAGGGAGCCGACGCTCTGATTGACAGCGCACCGATTGACACTCCTCCTGAGAGAGAGCTCCCGACAAATGGCCAGACAGGAGGGGAAGGAGAAGGAGACGCGCTCCGTGTGCGAGATGGTTTAAAACAATTAGGAGAAATAAAAACGGTAGAAGAAACAGAGAAAAAGCAGACAGGTCGAGGCTCGTTTGGAGGCAAACTAAGTGGAATTTAGTGTAGATGCAAGATCAGGCAATAGTTGGATATTCAGGGGAAATACACACGAGTTATTTTAGTGGGAATTTAAATCTACTAATTCATCAATGACATTCAAATTTGAGGTATAGAAATTAATATATTTGTGAACTCTTTTTCTTAAAAAAAACTTTTTAACTGCTTTGGTGTGAACCTTTTCTAATTAAAAAGCTATTTTAACTCAGCAATATTAATTAATTATTACCTCACAGTCACTCAAGAAATAAACCACAAATTTTCAGAATCAAAAAATAGTTTTTATGAATGTTATTAATACCCCGAAATTAATTTTTTAAAATAAGTTTTTTATTGTTGAATGCTTCACATAGAAGATTCAGTTAAAGAAAAAGAAATAATAAAAACGTGTAGTCTAAAACAAAACAAAAAAAAAAAGCAGTGAAAGTTGCGTGTTTTGAGCGTGTGTGAGGACTGAGATTGCGTGAGAATCGGAGTCGGGATGTGGAGGCAGATCTTTATAAGGCGGGGGGGAGGGGGGTTAGCGGGGCGGAGCCGCGGCTCCCTTTGATCTAGCGGCGGCTGGCTCTTTCATCCCCAACTCCCCCTCCCGCCTTCCCCTCCACCGCCACCTCCCTCCTTCCCTCCCCCCTCTCCTCCCCCCTCTTTGCCTTTGTATGACTAAATTTGGTCCGAGCGTGGAGCCGAGCCAACATTTCCACGTGTGCGTTCATCCCAGCTGAGAGAGGGGGGGAGAAACAGAGAGAGAGGGGTGAGAGAAGGGGTTCTCTTCCGGGTAAGGAGACGGCGAGAGAAAAAAAGGAAGAAAAAAAAAAGATCAAAGACTTTTGGGTTTTGGAAGCTGAGAGTGGATTCAAAAGCGCCGAGACTGGCTGCATTCCAGAGTATAGCGGAAAGCGCGTGCTCCTCTCCACGCGCCCGCACTCACACAAAACCACTCACGAGCTCTCGCCAGCACGCGGGGAACACGCGCGTGAGAATTCGGCGCCGAAAGAGGGAGAAAGAGAGAAGGCTAATTAGACAATTTTCACACAAGCAAGACATGAACAAGCAAAGCTTTCATTTAAAAAAAGACCCTTCAACGCTACATTTCCTGTTTCCAGCCAAAACCTGCGACACAAAGGTAAAAAAACTCTGGCTGTTTTCCTCCCCACTCTGAAGAAAGTGTCGGTTCTGCCTCATTACGTATTTAATTGAATTAACCGACACCTTTTTTTAAAAAAAGTGTCCTGGCACGGTCTGAAATGATGCTGCATTCCCCCTAAAACCACGCTAACGGGACCAACCTCATGTTTTTCGTGTGTTTTTCCCTCTTTAATGTTCTCAAGCATTCACCTTCGATATGGGTTTAAAGCTGCCAGAAAGGGAGGGAGGAGATCTTGGATCGCAGAAAGGCCTGCTAGGCTAGAGGAGATGGGCCTGCTGGGCCTAAAGACCTGTGATCCAAACAGGATTAAAGAAATCTGGTCTGTATTAACCCTTTTTGTTATTTTGATTAATTGGCAGGTGAATAGCTGTAAATACAATAAAGACAGACGCTAAATTTAATGCAGATTACTGAGAAAAACAACCTCAAATAGAAACCGTATGTTTGCTCAGATCTTCACATTATTTTTGAACTGATTTGGATACAGAGAATTCTAAATGAGTAAGTGAATTAAATCACAGCACACAACCATAATTCTGATGTCACAAATATTATTTAATGCTACACACCACAAAGATTGTTACTGGTTGTTTCTCTTTCAGATTTGTATAATCAATCTGACCACATAAAAGCCAATAGGTTGTTCAAATTTACAGCATTGTTTTTATGTGCAAATGCATAGTGGTTCCAATATTTTTGTGCATCATGGATTCATGCAGCCATCAGCCAGTGGGGGTGGGGTAATCATTTGCAGAACAAAATACATTACAGTTTGAGATAAAGTGAATTTTCCCATTGAGGGATCAATGTATTCAATTAAAAATGTATAATTAAATGCAATTATTATGCAATACTTTATATGACTCTCACACAATGTAAATAATTTCAAAATAAAATATCATGCAGACCAATGTGTATATAGAAATTGGTATTTTTTTACTCTTACCTTGCAGACCGGTACCAAATGACCAACGGACAGGTTCCAGCCTCTGACCTGACAGGTGGCGTCCCCAACCATCTGAGACGTGAGCCTTTTTTCTAAGATATTTATTCTCTTTCACCTATAGCTTTTTAGGATTGGAGTTCTTAAACATAATCAAAGAGAAATAAGAGAAACGTTTTTTTAAAGCCAGGTGTCTGTGAATTGTAACAGGTATAAAAGTATTTTTCCTAAGGAAAATTCCCTATTTATACTGATTTTTACCTTTTGTAACAATGTAAATTGCCCAGAGTGACAAGTAAGGGATTTATTCTTATTCTTAAGCTCTAATTTTCTTTAAAAAATAGAGATGCCAATTTACTGTAATCCTGTTTCCCATACACATTTTAAACTTATAGCATTCTAGCAAATATTGTTTTCTATTTTTTAAATGTGAAAACCACAAAATGTGAGTAGAACAGGGCATATCCTTTGTCCTGCATGATGTGCACATCTCAGGCAGCATGAAATTTTTTCTCTATTAAACTTTTTGCAGCTGCTGTGATGAATAAAGGTGTTAATTGTAGCTCAGCAGCTTGATAACAAGTCAACAAACGACAGCTTCTTCAGCGAGCAAGGCCGCTGTCAGAACTCCCTTTCATACGTTTTCACTCCACATCAAACCAACCTATTCGTTCTCAAGCAAGTCTTCGTGCGTCTCAGCCCTGGTTTTTGCAAAAAGCAGCAGTGAGAGAAAGGATAGTGAAAGTGAAGAAAAAAAACAGAGTTACATTTGCATTTTTTCCTTCTAATGAGTTCATAAGAGTGACCCCTCTGGATCTCACATGAAAAGGAAGATTTCCTGCTGCGCTGTGACCTGAATTCAGTTGTCTCTCACTTTAGATACTCCATTTTGCATGTTATATAAAGGAAGAAATGTATCCGCACACAGAGCATAATTTATCACCAGCAGATTTTGATGCTTTATCTCGTTCCTTTAAGACCGCCGCTAGATCTCAAAGAGGAAATAAATAAATTAATGGTCAGCGCTGCAGCATAGTAACGCATATTTTGTTTTCTGGTGTGTTTTTTCCCCCCTTCCCCTCTTTGGAATAGATTTTATCATCCAGTGTGAATTGTGTCAAACAAAATGGTCTTTGTTTAACAACACTCAGTCAAGGTCCTCATTAGATCTATTATTGTCTCATCTTTTATCTGTTCTATTTTAATTGCAGTGCATAATACTTCAAACAGAAATTACCCTAATTATCTCCCATTTGCTATTTGTGCTGCAAGTATGAGTTTTTTGTGTTCTGCTTGTGCAACGCAAGCCTGCTTGGTAGGCTAGTTTGTCCATATCAGTCAAAAAAACAGCTTTTCCAGGTGATCTCAGTGTTAAAATGGCAACTCCTCTGTCTGTTTCACCTGCTAGTCATTCATAAAACCTTCCTTGATGTAGAAATTACAGCCCTCGTGCATGCAGCCACCCTAAACCAAACGACAGGAAACCAACATTAAATTATGATGAAAAGAGCGTGCAATTAAAGCAAGGGGGAGACGCATTTATCAACAGTGCAAATCATAACTAGGGGAGGTCCAAGGCGAGTGATTATTGGTGTCTCGGCTTGATTGATTTAAGATGAGTCACTTACTTGAATGGAAGGAAAGTGTCTTGGGGGTAAGGTGAAGGAAGATGGGGGCAGACCTGTGATCTGCTGATTTATGGCAGTGCTCAGGGGGAGGCTGTCTCAGACAAACTGTCATTAAAAAGAAATTATCTCCTTGATGGGGAAAGGAGGGGAATTTGTCAAGCTAAACGTGAGCCGTATGTTTCCCAGTCTGAAATGTGACACTTTAGTGAAGGTAAAACAATCTGGATTCTAAAATAAATCAGATAAACATCACAAGACTTCAAAGTACTTTAACTCCATAAAATTTCATGATTTGAATGTTTGCCATCTGAGATTTGTGCCTTAGTGATGGTTTATATAATTTGAAGTGGGCTTCTGTGAAAAGGTCATGAACAAATAAAATGTTATTTGTTGTAAATGGCTCTTTCAAGGACCTCAGTGTGGAGGAACATTGAGTTTTGATAACTAAGGGCTAGCCCGAGGAGGAGTTTGATCCAACATTTATTAACGTCTTAAAATATCTCTTGTATCAAAAATGTCACAGCAGTTATTGTAAGTGCATTTTTATGAACAGCCATCTCTATAAATTTGCATTACACAGTCATTTACATAGTGTGTTTTTCTATACATGCTCAAATGTGAAAACAGCTGGAAAATGTTTTTATTTGTAAGCTTGAGTTGATTTGAACTTCTGTGTATATTTAAATGGATGCTGGCATCTTTTGTCTGCAAGACAAATCTACTTATGAAAAAGTCTACCCATCTAGCTGTTGAACATCTGGTTTAGGACTGGGCCACCTGTGAGTGCTTTGGGACAGGGGAATGGCCCTCATCAAAGTCTCCCAACATTTCTAATAATGCCCCCAAAAAATCACCAGATTTGTCTTTCAGCGCCGTTTTGGGGAATAAAAGTTTCTAGACAGATCTGAGAACTCTGAACAGTTCCAGAACTGCTTGCTTGGTGTACTTCCTGTAAAAACATAAGATTTCAGCCAAATAATACAAAATAGACAAGAATGTAAATGTTTATAGAGTAGCATTGGCACAAACTACTATGAGTTTTTTTTAGATTAGCTGTTAGTTCATCAATCCGATCAGAATTAAACAGTTTCTCTAAACTGAGTTCAAATCCACAAGTATGATGATAAATGTTGGTGTCCTTTCCACAGAACTCCACTTAGATTGATCTGAACTATCCTGTTTTAAGGTTGGTAATGATAATGGATCCTTTATTGTCCCGTTGGGGAAATGATTTCTCTACATTTGACCCATCCCTGAGGACCAATGGGTTGCCATTTGGATGGCGCCCAGGGGGGCAACTTTGGGACTCTGTATCCTGCCCAAGGATACTTCAGCACATGGTCTGATGGATCCTGGGTTTTAACCACTCACCTGATCAAAAGACAACCATCTTTACCTGCTGAGCCCCATAATATGAACACACTACAGTAATGCTAAGTCTTGTTCTGATATATCCTAACAGTCCGTTGTTAATTGCCCAAATCAGCTGTTCTATGCAACAGTAATTGTAAGAATGCAGATGATTTTATGAAAACTAAGGTGTCAATGCTTTAAACTTGGCACGATCATAAATGGACAAAAACAAACTGTTCAGAGGGTACATCTTACATAAAACCATTTGTTAAAAAAGTTGTAATAAACCACAAAAGTTGACGTTCTTCTGTTGTCCATGTCTCAACTCTGCACCAAGTTTCTTGAAATTGGACACCGTAATCATAAAGTCCCTTGACTGCAGATATCTACACATTCATCACATCTGCATCTCCCAACCATCAGCTTATCACTTCTTAGAGATGACAGAAAATTACAACGTGATTATGGCAGTAATTGGCAGGGTATGTTATCAGTCTGCTTGTTTTTAGGATTATCCAAACACTACAAGGACAACTTTCATGAAACGTGTAAAAGCAGCATGGGCAAAGAACCCTGAGCTTTCTTCTATAATGTTAGGCTGTAGCTCTGACCTTAATGCACTTCTGGTTACAGTTTTCCCTTATTTAATTTAATGCTATGCACATGAAATAGATATTAGGTTTTATTTTCCCAGAACTGTGAATATATCACATTTTAAGTTGATTCATCAAGTCTACATTTGTCAAAGAGGGGGAAACAATTGATTCACTCCATCTTCGGGAACTGGGAACTTTCCTGCAAAATGTTATGAAGTTTATATTTAAATTATGACTCAAAAATATCAGATTATTTTCCTTGAGCTGAAAATTATCCAATTCAAAATGTTTTATGGAGGATCCACTCGTCCACGCCATATTCAATATGTAGCCTCCTCATCTTTATATAAAGTGATCGAAGTGGCACTTGATTTTTACTTTCACCTCAGAGTGTCACTGATGAAAAACGACAGAAATGAGATGGAAATCACCTTTTACTCAAACATTTGGTTCTCTCACACGCACGAAACAAGCTTCGACAAACGTAGCGCTTGCATGCCGCCACCATTGCCAGACAATATTGGACAAACGTGCACAGGCAAAAAATCTTTATCTCTCTGGCTCTCCTCGCCGTCTCAGCGCACACCACATCCGTACAGACCAGCAATGCTCAAAGCCATTACCTTGATGCAGCCAAAATAAAAAATCCCCCAGGGACATAATTTTATTATAACAGGCAGCGTGCGTCTCTGTGTGTACATGCAGCGCTGTCCCACAGTCACTCCAATAGACTAATGAGCAGATTAACACTTGGCTGACCCAGGTGCCTAAAGGGAAAATGACGATAAAGGTGTTTATATACAAACTTCACCCAGCTGGGACATCCACCTTCTCTCCAGAGGACATCAGTGGGAAGCTATTCTAAAAATCTTTCCAGGTTTTTATCTTGTGCGATCGTTTTGATGGAAGTCCTTTATTTGTTCTGTAGAAGAGTCTCTCGGGGTGTAATCGATCAGGTCAGAGAGGCATGACGGGGCTTCTTTTTATTTCTCAGGGTCTACATATGTCCAGAGGCCGGCCTGGCTTCACCCCCAGCTGTCTTTCTCTACGTGCTGCCCTGTTGTGCTACATTCTTCAAATCTAAAGGGGAAGTGTCCCGTCCCGTCGTGTGCTGACGGTCATTCCTTTCATCACGCCGTTAGTGGAGAAAGCACTGAGCAGTGTGTCGAGACCTGCTGTGTAGGAGTCAGGGGTCACAGCTGACCTGCTAAGAGGTCACGACCCCCTCCTCACCCCAGGTCCAATCAATAATCCAGCTCACACCACAGCTCTGACCCCTCTCTGTCCATCCTCAGGCTGCTGGAGATCAAACAGAGCGCCGCTACCTCTGGCCTGGTCTCATCAGTCTGGGTGTCTCATCACATCATCAGGCAGGACTAAACAGTAAACACAGCCAGCCTGCTTTTGCTCGGTGTGTGTGTGCATGCACACTTAAATCTAATTTGGACCTCAATTCAATATAATTCTGTCTTTTCTTCTTGTACATAATTTGTTTGATTTTGTACACTTTCTTCATCAGACAAAGTATTTTAAACTGATATAATTTAGCGAACATAAACATGTAATAATTGATCTGAAGCACATGAGGCAGTGTTAAATGTACAAACCCTCTAAGGCCCAGAGTGGATATCCCACTTAATCCAGGGATTCTAACAGCCACGCGTCCATAGCATCTCATTTGTGATGCAGTCTGGATTAATCTGTTTCACACCAATAGCTCCGACATCTTTAATAAAGTCGATTCAAAAAACTTTTTAAATCGTTTTCTTTGTTGAATTTTTCTTGTTTTCTAGCATCTTAACACTATTATTATAAATGCATTTGATCAAGCCTCAAAAACCAGCTTTATTTAACGCTATAAATGTATCCTGCCCTCTAGTGGAGGATCTGAATACTGCAGGTGGTAAGTGCCAAATGTATTTATTATTATAAAGGTTTTTAAATTGCCATAAAGAGGTGAATTGATGTAATACTGTTTAGATAAGGAAGAGGAGTTTAAACACAGTTGTAAAGTGGTGCATAGAATATACATCATTTTTATACATAAACTGTGCTAATATGAAACTGTCTTTTACCAAATGACCACTATTAATACATTCTTTCTGGAAAACTAGAAAGTATAGTTTTTGAGGTCTCAGTCTAGCTTCTTGGGCTGTTTTAAAAACATGTATAAATTAAAATAAAATGTGTTTTTAACAGCCTCATGTGCAGATTATCTAAAGAGCAAACTGTTAAGTCAGATGGGAATTTATTATAAACCTACCACATTTTCTGCAGTTTTTAAAACATTTTCATTGAAATTCATGCACTTTTCAAAGCTTGAAAACACCACATTAAATCACAGCCTTTTAAAGGGTCATTTGTTTCCTTTGTTTCCAGTGAAAACTCATGACGAGCAGGCTTCTGATCGAGGCCTCGTGCCACTGTATACGTTTTAATGTGATTCATGAATTGGAGCTAAAAGAAAGCATCATATTGTGAAAATTCTGTCTGTGATCGTCTCATCATAAGACAAAACCAATCACATGCAGGCAGCTCTGGATAATGATCACAAACTATGGGTTTATTCTCTTCGTCACTTCAAAGCTTCAAAGTGTGTGTCTGGATCAATCAAAACTTTAGGAAATTGGCCGTCCGTGTTTGTTTATCGTTTATCACGTCCAGGCTTCAGCGATTAACCCTGTGTTTAACCTTGGAATGGTATGAATTATGAGTTTTTTCCTTCAGGCAGTCTGTTGACATGTGGACTCAAAGTGTGCACGAGCGGCTCAGTGTGAGAAGAAAGTCCTAATCTAATCATTAAAGCGGCTCTCTGGAGCATTTTTCTCTGTATCAAAGTTTTCTAAATGTTTTAAATGATATTTCAGGTCTAAACTATGATCTATGGGTTGAGTTCCACAACATCTGTCATTCTGATGAAGACCCTCCTTCCTCCTAGAGACCCCTTTCCATTATTTCTTGCCGCAGACATTTTTCAGCCAATGAAATTCAAATTTCTGCATTCTCTCAACATGCACGCGCATCGACCAAACCTGTACCAGTAGGGGGCGCTGTCGTACAGGACGCTCCGTGTGTTTCTCTGCCGTCTCAGCCGTTCACTGAGGACTCACGGCTCATTTCTACTAAAAACCTACCCATTCTCCAGCTAAAGATGGATTTATTTTTACTTTTAAACCTTTCACCTCACAGAATGGCAAGGCTTGACAGGATTACGCGTTTATTTTGGTCAGAAAGTTCATCCAGGGCCGAGTCAAGTTCAGCTTCAGAGTCCAGCAGCAGCTCTCTGCTAACAGAGCTAATATCAGAAGCAGCAGGGACAGAGAGGGCTCTTCAGACCCTCGTAGTATTGTTGGAATAAGATTGTGAACTGTGAGTGATTAAACCCTACTCACTGAGCTGTACAGTTCATGTCCGAAGTATATGCGCCGCGTGCACGCGCGCACACGCGACCGGACGCGCGTGTCGAGATGTTTTGAGGAGGAGCCTTTGGACGCTAGATTCAAAAACTGCTCTCCTGATGAAATCCTCCGGAGTGCCACTTTAACTCGTCAAGATATAAATGAATTAATGACTGAAGGTGTTACAAATGTGACATCATCGCTTTATGAAGTTTTGTTTTGAAATGATGTTTTAGACAATTTGAGTTCTTCAGATCTAACAATTATTTTTTATAGTATGTTTTTTTAATAGAAAAATTAACCTGGTGGGTTATAGCGATCCTATACAATCATATGGTTTAAAGATGATAAAAGTAGGTGTGGCACATCTATTTGGTTTTTTTTTTTTCAGAATCAGATGAACAAACAATAGTCTTTTCCCCCATACTAAACATGACTTTACAAGGTAAATCAAATGCTTTGCTTTCTCCTTTAAACTGTTTATCCTCTTACTTTTTTTAATTTTAGCACAAAAGAAAAATTAGCTAATAATTTTAGCTATAAGTGTTCATTTTCTAATTTTTATTTCACAATAGTTAACTATTATATAAATAAGAGTTTGTTTTCGTGGACTCATTTTAAACATTGAGGAATAGAAGATGATATTTGTAAAGGCCCAGTTGAAAATGGTGCGTGTGGAGAGCTTGAACAGGTGATATTCCTGTAGCTGATTTCCTGTGTGCAGCATCAGGATATTAACTGTTAAAACCACTGGAGTGTGGTACTTGCTCAAGCTGATTGATTTTTCCTCTCTCACAGAGCAAAAGTCCATAATTCCCAGGAGTTGTTACCAGATTTCCAGGCTCGCGCTGCCAATTTGACTGGTTTAGCTGAACACCTCGACTCTGCTCCCTTGTTGTACGAAAGAAGGGGTGATGTTTTTTCTCTTTTTATTATTTCATGAAGAGTTTGACTGCTTCAGATGGAGGAGACGACTATATTTTTTCCCCTTTGTCTAAGGACTTTCCCCAAACGTCTCCCAACATGAAGAAATTATTGCAAAAATGAGTCATTTCTTCTTGGCAGGCCTCAGGCAAGAGGAAAGCCATAATTTAGTGTGGACTGAAGTATATTACTTAGGCTTTCAACACTTTTAATAACTCCTGATAAAAGAAGAAAGATTGATTACAGATTTCTGAATTTATTTTTATTTAAAACAAAAAGCAAATTTAAAATCTAGCATGCCGACTTGTTTCATAAAGTCATGTGAGTGTGTCTGAGTGGGGTTTGTGTTTGCATGCGTGTATGACTTCATCCGATGGTAAATGAGTGTGTTATTGTTCTTGTTGGCCTGGCAGGGAAGATCAAAGGCAGGACCCGTCTCTCGGTAACTGTTCTTCATTTCTGGTTTGACTCTAAACTGGAAATGTCATCCGTTCTCGTCGCGGTTCCTTTCAGCTCCAACATGTGTTTGCAGGTAACAGTTATCAAGTCCCAGTCTTCTGTAGCTCTGCAGTTTATTTTTGTCCTGTTGCTTGGCTGTATTAGAGCCCATAGAGTCAGGAGGAGGGATTTTCAACTCTCTGCCTCAGTCTCACTCACGTTGTGGCCCAATTTGAGCCAAATTTGAAACAGTAAAATCCCAGAGGGTGTCTAGTAAAGCGGCTGGGCAGAACTCGTTCTTGTTCTTCCATCTGCTTCATAAAGTCTTGTCACGAAAGGACAAAGAGGTTTTGTGCTAATTTACCTTAACTTTTACATTAATATTTTATGTGTGAATGAAATTAAAGCCTATTAGGGAGATGGTTTTGTTGTGATGATCTGTCGTCACACTTGCCTCTTAGGTTCTGATCTCCTTCTGGTCCAGTTCCTGGTGAAAGGTGTTTTTAAGCCTGTTTTTTAGCCTTTACCTTTTAAAAGCAATGTCAGAATGCAGCAACTGGTGGATGTCCAGGTGATAATCTTCAGAAGAAGACGCTCAGTGTTCACACATTTCCGTAGGCAGAAATCCCTCCCACTTCAAATAAAAAATGTTAATGTTTCCTCCCTTTTGTAGCTTTCCACTGGTCCAGGTTCAGACTTAAAAGGCATTCCCAACCTCTACATCGAGCCCTTGAGCCTCAGTTTTATATTTTCCCTTGCTTTAATCTAACACAGTCGAACACTGTTCTCGTGTTGTGAGACTTTCCCAAGTAAATCATAAATTTGCACTAGATGTGATGTTATCAGGTTTAAAAAAGAGAGGAACATGCCTTCAGCTTCATGTTCTTCAGCTTAATTCTGGACTGTAGACTGGTAAATGACTGGTACAGATAACATTTATAGAACTCAAAACTGTCCAGTATCAAGTGAATTCCAATGTGAACTCATTCAGTTAGAGAGTGTAATCTGGACCTTGATTCAGTTCCTCATCTTGACCTCTCTGGGGTAAAGGGCCATCGCTTAGAGGAGTACCCCGTTTAACAGGAAGAGACCTCCAGCAGAACCAGACTCAGGAAGGGCGACCAGCTGCTCCGACAGACTGGGAGGTGGAAGGAAAGGAAATGGACACAAACACAAAAGATCCAGGACAGGAATAACTATTATGGACAAGAAGAAAAGAAGAAAAACATAAAGCTGGTGACAGGAATAAGAGCAAAATGAAAGGTAAAACGATTCAAAGAGTGAAGAACGGTGCTGAATGCATCATGGGAATAGATTGGTTCTCTGTGGCTTTGATTATGACACACCTCTGTCCTGTGGCTGGCGTCCAGGAAAAACAAAACTTTAAAACCACTCTAAGGTAACTAAAGATGGACTGGTGACCTGTCCAGAGTGTCCCTCGCTTCTTGAATTGAGCATTAGCTTCGCATGACCCTAAACAGGACCAAACAGGAATAGAAAATAAATAGATTGATGAATAACACTTCATAAGGTAAGTGAACAGATTTGATTGCTTGCTTTCAATTTTGTTTTGCAGCCTAAACCAGAAACTCAGCCGTTTTCTGAACTGCTTTATCCTCCAGTGAGGGTCTCAGGCAGCTGGTGCCTATCTCCAGCAGTCATGGGGCGAGAGGCGGGGGACACCCAGGACAGGTCGCCAGTCCATCACAGGGCCACATAAAGACAAATGGGACAAACAACCAGTCACACACCCATTCACACCTAGGGACAATTTAGAGCAGCCAGTCGACATAACCTGCATATTTTTTATCTGTGGGAGGAAGCCAGAACACTGGAGAAAACCCACACATGCACGAGAACATGGAAACTCCACATAGAGAACCAGAAAGCAAACCCACAACCGTCTTGCTGCGAGGCAACAGTGGTACCAACTGCATCACCCCGCAGCCTGAAAATTATACAAAAAAGTAAACTAGAAGGAAGAAAAAGTAACATGTTTTAAGAAAGTTTTACAAATGATTTTTAAAAAAAGTAAAATAAATTAATCAAATGGATTAAACTATACTTAATAAAAACTACAGAAAAATGTTCCTGTAACCTTTAAAAGAAGCTCAAGGAAACATTTTGATATTTGGAAGTTTTAATCATTGAGTGTGTTTTGGAGCTATTAAAATGTTATTTTTCTGTTGTTTTTTTTTTACTTTTATTAAATGTTTGTACTTTTTAAACTTATTAAAACATCTTGTTAGTATTGCTCTTATTTATTTTCTTTACTTTTTAAAACATTTTTTGAAATATTTTCAGGTTTAGGCTGCAAATCAAAAATTAAACCAAGCACAAGCGATCACATGGGCATGGGACATTAAAGATGTAGCGCTTTATAAACTCTATTTTTATGGTTTATAATTGGCACACACTTCTGTGAGATTATTAAGTTAGTTTTTGTCGGTTTTACACTGACCTGGTTTGGCTCAGCTACCTTGACTAAAATAATGGTTTCACAGGTACTCTAGGTTCATTCTGATGTCACAGTGAGTAGATTATGCATTTAACATTGACGAATAGAAGTCTGAGTCGGAATTAGACTTTACAGGTTTTATTTATAAAAGACGGACGAACAGTACAGATAAGCAGTTAGCATGAGGTAATAAGGTTGAAGCTTTTGGGTCAACACGGTGTTATTGTGTTCTAAATTGAATCTTTAAATTAAAGTTTTAACGATCTGAGTCTGTGATATTATAGACTAGGGAGTTTAACTTAATTTAGTTTAGTTAGAATGGAGGAGGTGTTGAAGGATAAGTTACGTGAAGTGTAGAGCTTGTCAACAGAGGCCTTCATTTACCAGATTATGGTGACTCACTGTACCAGGGTGGTCTCGATGGATCCGTCCGATGTGAACTCGCCTCGTCGAGGTGGGGGCACCCAGCCAAGGAGAGACGTCCGCTCGGGGAGGTGGTTCGCCGGCAGGACCAACCGGGCGGTCTGAGAGTACCAGCGGTAGTGAGTTTCAGTCCATAATCCATGATGGCAGGAATGTGAGGCTCATATTGAGTTAGGAGAGAAAACGGCGTGTTTTCTTCCCCTGAGCCATAAGTGAGATCAGCCTTAGTGGGGCTCTGGTACCCACGCGAGATGAAGGCCGTCTCCTGGGAGCTCAGCTGTTGTAGCAGGTTGAAACAGCGAGCGTCTTGTCTCTTCAAAGAATGATCGAGAACTTTGCATGTGTCAGGAAGTGGAAAGATTAAGATGGAACCGAGTGGTGACGTGGACTTAAAATGAAGTCACGTCTTGACGTGGACTCATGGGGGAGGTTCTATCAAGTCACGTGGCTCAGATCTTTAAAAACCATATTTCCTGAATAAGTAAATATGGAATAATATTGATTTTTAACCTTAGCAAGGTAGAAATGTAGAAAACCAGATGATTTAAGGTTTATATAAAATATTCCTGAAACAGGGACACATAACACTTTGAGTGAATGACCCTGAAGATAGGACACTGTGTAGAGACTGTTCTGTAAACAAGAGATTACAGTTTGAACACCAGTCTGTGGTTTTAAAGAAGAGACATCTTTAAAGAGTGTTTTATTAACAGCTAGTGTCCAGTTGAGGTCATCTGGGAAGTGGACACCTGAAAGTGGACAGTTGGCCACCTGTAGGAATCTTGATTCAGGTTAAAACATAACAAAAAGCCATTATAATCCAAGTTATTGGGAGAAAGATGGCTTATTATTTGTGATGGTCAACAGAGGTCAAAGTTCAGAGGTTATAGCGTATTTGGTGACGCTACAAAGAGTTAGATATTCTATATTGCTAAAAGTATTGGGATGCTTCACCAAACCAGTAAATTCAGATGGTCCAATAGAGACACGATGGAACACCTGAATTAGAACAGAGACCGTGATCCAGATCTTTTGGTCCAGCATCATCATCTGACATCACAAATTGAATTGAATGGTCCAAAATTCTCATTAATCAAAGTTCATTTGATCTAAACGTAAACCTAATACTCCAGGCATTATAGAATACACATTTTAATTGTTCATTTTCAGATACTTGATCTCAACGTTATGTTTCCCTGGAAGAAAGAAAGTGAAACCTTCTCTACAAGAGGTCAGTACACATGAACAGACGTAGGAATGGAGCTAACAGTAGGGATATCTGAGCTAGGCACTTTTAGGGACCCAGCATGAGCGTTACAGCGGTGAATGTGTATTATAGACACCCTGGTGGCGCGTTGGTCTCTGTGAATTAGCAGATTTGGCCAGAAGCTCAGCGGGGATCTGTCAAAGGGACTGAAGTGCTTCACAGAGAGCAAAAAATAAAAAGAAATTAAGCTTCCTTCAACACAACAATCAAACAAATGGTGCTTTTTTAATTTGGCGTGAGTAAATTATTAAATGAGACTGAGAAAAACAAAGAAACTCTGCATTGTGGTTGATATATAATGTGGGAATAATTAGAGGAGAATTCTTTGTTCTCATAAAATCTAATGATTTCTCCAACACAAACATTTTACCGCGGCTGCTATCATCGAGAAACGGCACTTCTGAAAAGTCCAATTAAACACACAGTTTGATGTATAATTAAAACAATTTATAATAAAACCTGCAGTTGAACATAACAGTTCAGTGTGGCTGATGTTTGTTACTATGGCAAAAATGAGATTTTTCTTAAAGAAACATATCTGAGACAGTGTGTTTTGGACTTGTGTGTCTTTTTATGCAATACAAAAACTATAAAAACACAACTAAAAACCAACATACTTTATGTAATAGTGGCAAGATTTATGAAGGAAAAAAGACACTTGTGATAAACGATGTCCCTCAGGAACAAGGCCCAGTTTAAACAGATGACACTGCTTTAGCGTGCATCACATATGCATCTCATCTCCCCTAATCAGGCTGTTTGTGAGTCTTATTGTGGCGTTGCTGAAGACGGAGCGAGGAGGGGGCTCCTTTGTGTTGGAGCTAATGATGTCCCTTTGTGATTGGGTTGGGTATGAGGGTTAAGGACACTGGTATAGACTCCGTCGAGTTGCTGTATGGGTCTTAGTGTGACTGGCAGCTGCAGTAATCCGCCCTTTGTGTCTTCAGCAGGGCCCCACTGAGCTCCCCTGACAGGGACCGATGTTCTGAGCTCCAGCAGACAGCCCAGATGGGCTGAGTGAAACTGAGGGAGAAGAAGGGAAGGCTGCTGAGGGTATTGCCATAAATCGGGGGGAGCAGGAGAAAGTGTGGTGTATGAGAGTCATAGAAAAAAAAAAGAAACATTGAATTATGGGTATCTGCTCCTGAGAGCCCTGTGAGAGGTCTGTTGCTGCTAAAACTGGATAGGCTCAGTGGCTTTGCACCAACGCTGGCTTGTTTTCCCAGATATTGTTGTTTTGTTCCTTGGAGGTCACCCTGGAGCGTGCCAGAGTAATCCCTCTGATTGGTGGTGGCTTTCTGGGTGCAGCACAATTAAAATCTGGGGTCACACACGATTACGGCGGTACACGTGCTTCCCCCCCTCTTACTGTCAAACTGAAGTGTTTATTTGCAATAAATAGCCCCGTCAAGAGGAGGCCTGGCAGGACCAGACGCTGCTTCTGTTGGTACTGGGGGTTTGAGTTCATCTCATTTCTCTCACTGATGTGCTGTAATTTAAAATTTAAACCACAAATTTGAAACTGTAGTGAATAACTTAAATAACATTCGAGTTGTGTCATTTCAATTGTCCCCAGAGTTTTTTTAAACCGACTGATTCTCACAAGTAAACTTGTTTTCTCTGACAGTAAGAACACTGATACATTTTTTCATCTACTGTACATTCCTCCCTGTCATCATAGAATAAAGAATTAAAGAAAACTACAAGTGATAAACTCAATATATGAAACTCCATGGCCCCTTATCTCCCTTATCATTGGGCGACCTTCATAACAATGACTTTGACAGTAGCGTATGTTTGTTTGGCATAAACCATCATATTTCTGGGTTATTTTCACCCTTAGGTTGTGTCAAAAGTTGAGACATGACAAGTTTTCATGAAAAAAATGAAATTGTTCAAAATAATAAAATGTACAAATAAAAATGTTTCTTTAAAGTGGATGTAACATAAGATATGGTGGAAGTTTGTGCTTGATCAACGCAGTTGAGGCAAACACTTCTCCTGATGAAGCTCTTGTTTTGTTTAGCTGGCAGAAATCCTATTAAAAACAAGTAACCCCCCCCCCCCCCCCC
>SSNR01000018.1:1571898-1592055 GCA_006937965.1 Callopanchax toddi
TTTTCCCCCCCCCCCCCCCCCAAAAAAGAGCAAGTTGCAATGGCTAACCTTAGAAAGCTCACTCCTGTAGACTCTTTTGCTGCTTTCTCTCTCTCTCTCTCTCTCTTTCTGTACTGAATCTTTTTATATTAATTAATTAATTAATTAATTAATTAATGTAGCACATTTAAAAAAAAATAAATAGTAGCCTACAGATCAAAGTAAATATACATTCATGATCAAATTATAAAGAGGGAAAATAAAACAATAAAAGTACCATTACAGGGGTCCAGCTCAGCCTGAATTAAAAGTTTAAGGTGCAATAGGGAATTTGCAAACAAGCTAGGTGTAAGTAGCTACTTTACACAAACACGTCTCAGAGCTCTCACCCCTCCCATCGACTATAATCCAAGGCCGCGCCTCCCCAGATATGGGACCGCGCATTGCCACGGTAACGAGAGAGCAAAACACCAGTCTTTGAAACACTATGCTCATGTTCACCCTGGTTTTTCCTCTTTCTTTCCAATTTCTAAACATTTGTTTTCTGCTAGCTGAATAGATGAGGTTTTTTTGGACTCTGGTATTTTCTTCTGAAATTGAAGCGCTATAACGGTCAGCTGTTTCTGTCCTCCTCTCACTTCCGGGATGTTCTGCTTTAAAATGCTTCAGCAGGCGTTAATGGAGGATCCAAGGAAGTGCAGAAGTGAGATGATGGATTGTCCAGTAGTTGCCTTTGGTCCGAAACGTATGATTGGCTGAGGTTTTTAGAGAACCACTTTAGTAATTTCTTTCTTTTTTTTAATCGCCACAATATATTTATTGCTATACTATGTTGGAACATTAAAAGGCACAGGAAAAAAAAACATTTAAGCTACATGGTTTACCAAATTCCCTATAGTACCTTTTGTGTGTGTGTTCTTTATTCATGTGTCTGAGGGTTAACAGATTTGGAGTTAAAAAAGCTGTCCACTGTCCTTCCAGTTTAGAAACTGGGAAGATGCACATCCTTGCATTCAACCTCTGTTTAATTCGCATGTCAAAATGCAAATAGGTTGTTTCTGCACCCCACATTCTCTCCAAGGCTCTGGGGGACTTGTAGTGTTTGGGCCTGCAGTTTGATGTCTGTCAGCATCCAGTAACTCACTTTTCCGTTCCCTTGAACTAGGACACGTGTGAAGATCTGTAGAAAACTGACTGCAAGACTACAAACGGTCACGATGAGTGGATCTCCACAACTGAGAAAAGCGGTATATAACTGCAAAGGGTGCAACAAAACTTTCCAGGGAGTTTATGCTAGTTTCACATAAGTCATATTTGAGCTTGGTCTCAAGTGCTGCTTCATGAACATGATGAAATGGCCTTTTAAAGTATTCTCATAGGACCCAACACTTCAAGGGCTTCTTAGAACCCTCACCAATGCCTTATATCACCCCAGGATACAGAGAAAAGAGGGCCAACGAGAAATAGAAAGAAAACGCTAGAGACAGAAAGCAAGAGAGAAAACTCTCTCAAACCAAAATGCAAAAAAAAAAAAAGTCATAGGGGCTGAGATGAGCAGAGAAACTCACAAAGAGAAAAAGAAGTCAAAATGAAAGCGAGCCGCCCAAAAAAGAAACTTTTACTCAGAGCTGATCCTCAGATCAGATGAGATAAGAGCACAGTAAGTTCACTCTCTGCTTGCAGCTGAGTTCAAGCATTTCTTTTTCCAACTTACTGAATGTAGTACTAAAAGGAGGACCAGAGGAAGAAGGCAGCAAGAGCAGCATGAGCGTGCCCACTAGCTTTTAGTCAGGAAGCCTAATGAGCTCCTGTGGGATGGGGGCTGGCTGTCAATCAGCCTCATTCTTCTCCACAACTATACCATGTCGTCCTGTACTTTGCAGAACCAAGGGGCATGAAATAATTAGAGGTGGCCAGCGAGTGTGACTCGGTTCTGTGGCAGAGGAAGGAAGTCACAGAGAGTCTCCATCGTGTGAGGGGATATTTGAATTTGTGGAATTGGGGCTTTGGAAGATACTGTACCCGCCTTCACCACAATGCTAACGTGAGACAATGAGGTAATAGTGTTTCAGCTTGTTGCGTAATGTCGCCAGGATCCCTCACTTATTGTGAGGATGATGAAAGAATAAAAATGGTGAGCAATGGATTCAGCACGATGAAAGGGAGCCCCTGCTGATCAGGCAGCTGTGTGTCCTCTTTTTCTTTTAGGCTAGAAACTGCGAATATATCAGAGCTTTTGTTGCTGATTTGTTTAAAAAATATAGATGCATTGGATGGTTTGTGTTAAACCTCTGAAATATTTGTCAGTCATCTAAACCATGAATTGTGCACATCCCGTTAGCATTTCTTCAACATCTATATTTAGGATTTACATCCTTTTTGTGGAGAAAAGTAAAAAAAATAAAATAAAAAATAGGCAACTGGCAGTGAGGAAGCTAATGAACCTTACCTGAAACAGAAGCAGATTTAGCAGCATCTGCATGTGAATAGATCCAACCCTTAGTATTGGCAGCAGCTTCCTTTATTTGCTATTAACAATGTCACAGAAATGGTTCGCTAGAGGAGAGAGAGAGAGAGAGCCGTATGATGAGGCTGGAGACGGTGTTTGAGCTTCGTGACGGTGCAAATCTACATTTAGCAGTTCTTAAATATTATAAGTGAGACTAAATAAAACTGAAAATATTCTGGGAAAGGTAACCATGTGCATTTAGTTCCAAAAATAATAAATAAAACGTACCATTTAATATTTTAATTATAGTATTTTAGACAGATTGTTAATGAAAGAAATGCTAAATTGGATGGGCTTTTAAAAAATAAACAAAGTAAGTAGATCAGACATCTTTTAACCCATGTGTTAGTGTTTTTATTATTAAATATATTTTCACGATCTTTTACTTTTGTGGGTTTCAACCTTTTGGGTAAAACAAGCAACATTATCACAATGTTTGCATTAAAGGATGTCTGAGAGTGTTGATAGTTTTAAGAGCAATCTCTAAACAAACCTTTTCATTATGGATTTTTATATAATTAAATATTCATGACTCATGTTTAATGAAAAAAAAAAGTTAGAGTTTTATCAGAGCAGAATATTAATAAACTGTTTTTAACAGCTTCAGGTGTTTTGAGGTGCATGTATATGTTTGAAACTCTTATTTTGAAAGACTGAAGGAAGTTATTTGCGTTTCCACCGTGGAAGCTGCTGCAGAAGTAGCCAAATAACTCTTATTCAATAAAATACCCCATTTTTTATGTTTACTCAGAAAAAACACACCCAGAAACCTTGTCAGAATAACAATAAAAACATGTTTAGATGTGAAGAAGCCAGTTGGTCAAGATGCACAGTCATTGATGCATTGAGTTGTAAAATAAGTTGTTTACCATTGATAATTTAGTGATCCATGCAGAGGCCTGGGTTAAGTGACTCAAAGGTTTCTGAATGGTATTTCTCTCAATTTAGCTCACCACGAAGGCTACAAACACCCTTGATTGTTTGCTAAACCTGGCTTGCATGCTCCTCCAAGCCTTGACACAGAGTCAAAACACCCACAGTCCAAGGTTAATTACATGTCCATCTCTTCACAAAAACATTGCACTGGATCCTCTTTGGTGGGTGTAAAAAGCTGGCAGAGGAAAGCTGGAGCTCTTTGTGCCAGTAATGCTGGGATGGGCACAAGCTCTTGGGATGGAGAGCGATGCTGTGGAGAGCGGGCTGAGGTTGACCTTTGAGGCGGGGCAGGAGAATTGGCCCGGGATCTGAGGCAGTGGTGTGATAACGCTGGAGAGCTGCTCTGTCTGTGGGCACAGAGCCAGCTGTGATCCACTGTATTTCCCCGTCAGACGAACCAGCTCTGATACCAAGAGGAGAGGGAAGGATTTCAGTGTTACCAAAGCAGTATAAGAAAAGAAGCAGTAAAAAAAACATCTTTTAATCAGAGATTAAAAACTGAACATTTTTGCTATTTTCATCATAGTTTGGACCATTAATCTAATATCCCTATCATATCCCACTGCACAAAACATCAAAGTTCAGAAGTAGCCTCCAGACTCTATATTCTAATCAGAATGAGCATCTGCAGGATGATGATGACCCAGTGGATCCAGCACTCTCACATGTCAGATGTTCTTGACCCCCAGGGTCAAAGCTGTATTTGCCAGAGCAACAGTGAATTATTGTTAGCATGCATTTGCTGTTAGTGTTGGAAATGCAGCACTCCCTTAAAAAGTCACTTATTTATGCACAAAACATGTCCCATCAATATTTGGTATAGATCAATCATAGACTATTGGATGCAACAGACTAAATACCAGAAGAAGCATGTGTTCTGAACTTTTTGAAGTCTTGACATAAAATATTCCAGGACAAAACCAAATGTTGTAGCTTGCATGTTTAATAACAGATCAAGAAGCTTTTGAGATTTTGTGCCACGTAAAATTTTTTATTATGTGTATTCTGGGTGACTGTGAAAAAGACCAACTGGTTTGTGTGGAAACCTCATTTAAAGGTTTGGCATTACTGGGGCAAGCCATTTGACCTGCAAACAGTTTGGGTTTCAGTTTTGGATTTTTGGAAATTAGAACTTTTTGTGTTTCTTTTCTCTTAAAATTGTCTTAACATCTTGTTTACCCTTCCAACAACTACTACTTAAGTTAACGCCATCTGCTCCAGATTTAGCTCCAGTTAGCTGCTGTTGTATCTCATTGCATCTCAACTGAGAGCTGAGAACGTTGAGTAGTATCGGTTCCATAGTATCAGAGGACGTTTACGAGTATGAGTACATGACCTTAGTCCAGTGTGTGAATGGGTGGATGACTGGTGTGTTGTACAGCGCTTTGAGGGGTTGCAGAACTCTATAACTTACAGGCCATTTACCATTTAGTATCTGACCAATACCTGATACTGATATCAGTGCATCCATTTAAAGGTCCAATAAACAAAATGTTTATTTCCTAATTTAAAATAATAGTTAAAAGAAAAAATACTACTGTAATTATTACTAAGTGCTTTAGACTTGATCAAAGTTGATCTTACTGCATTTCATTTGATCTCAACCACCATCTTCCTCTACTGGTGTCCTTTTCACCACTTTTCTCTCGCTTTTCCAATTTCCCCCTTCAGCTCATTTTTCCTCTCCTCTTCTCTCGTCATTTTCCCCCATTTCTCCCCCTTTTCTCCTCGGCCTCTGCTGTCCCCGGGGGGTATGAGACGGGCTCAGAGATTCGCTGTGTGTGCGGCTGTCATGGCCTGAGCTCCCTAACTGAGGAGCCTTTGATGGTGTTGGGGATTATTCATCCTGTTCGCTGGGCCGTGTGCCGCTGTCACACAACAGCAGCAGCATCACATGCATGTACAGACGTACACAGAAAGGCACACTCTTGATTATTATGACTGCACCAAAACTTCCCACTCATGTTGCTTCACTTTGATGTTAGAACCGCTGTTGTTATTAAGACGTTTGGAAAGTTCTGATGCTGGGCTCATTAAATAGCCCAGTCATCATTTAATTGGTGTTACACATGTATGATGGAAGTAAACAGATTTGTCTCCAACATTCTCAAAGCGCTGAACAGTTAGCGTCTTACTGGTTGTAGCTCTATTCGAACAACCTCCATCTGGAGAAATGGAAACTAGTGCTGACCGGATTGCCGAGCTAACAGCTAGTCACAGAGAGACCAAGACCAAAGTGGATCACTATTTTGCACATCAGTCAATACCTTCTTCCTCTTATCCGGGTGTGGGTCATGGGGGCAGCATCACAGGTAGGGAATCTTAGACCGCCCTCTCCCCAGCCACCTCCACCAGCTCCTCTGGCAAGACTGCAAGGCGTTCCCAGGCCAGATTGGAGATGTACTTTCTCCAACATGTCCTGGATTGACCCGGGGGTCTCCTGCCAGCAGGACATGGCCGAAACACCTCTCCAGGAAGGTGTCCTGACAAGATGCCCCAACTCCTCCTTGAGCCGCCACCTTACCATGGTGGAGGAGTTTGAGTGCCCTAATGATCCTAGGAGCTATGTTGTCTGGGGAACGTTTTGCCCCTGGTAGGGTCTTCCATGGCAAATTGATCCTAGGCGAAGGGTGAGACAAAGAGCGATTCAGAAGACCTTTCATGCAGACAAGATCAGTCCAAGTACCTGGCCTGGAGGGTTGCTGGGGCCCCGCCCTGGAGCCAAGCCTGGGGTTGGGGCTTGTGATCAAGTGCCTGGTGGCTGGGCTTTCACCCATGGGCCCCAGCCAGGTCCAGTCTGAACTGATTACATGGGCTCATCCCCCTGTGGACCCACCACCTGCAGGATGAACATGAAGGGTCCGGTGCATTGTGGATCATGTGGCAGACCAAGACAGGAGCTTTGGCGGTCCGATCCCCAGACAAGAAGTTATTTACATAGAACTTAATTTGCAGCAGGGATTAGGGGTGGAGTAAGCTAGCTGTAGCACTTCTCGTTCAGTGTGTTAAAAGTTCCTGTCAGAATTTCCTATTTCTGCAGTGTAAAGATTTCTAAAATAGCACTCCCATGAATCATATGGTGGCGCAGTTAGTGGCATTGTTGTCTCGCAGCAGGTTTGAATCCCAGCTGCGTTGTTTCTGCGTGGAGATTACATGTTCTCCTCGTGCATGCATGGGTTTCTTCCCACAGATAGGGGCTGATCGGCAACTCTAAATTGTCCGTAGGTCTAAGTTAGTGTGTAAATGGTTGTATTTATTTGTCTCTATGTAGCCCTGTGATTGACAGATACGCATCAGCTCCCCGTAACATTTACTGAATGATACGGTTAAGAAAACAGATGGACGAAGCACCATTAAATCTTTGTAATTTCAAGATGTTTTAAGATGACAGAAAACCACATAACTGATCTCACTGTAGCTCATAAATCTGGTCAAAGCTAATCCCTAATTCTCCAAACTGAGGTTGTTCAAATGACTAACAGGTAACTGGTTAATTGGAAGGTGTAAAATTTGCATTAAATCTAGTTCCATTTTTGCAAAAAGCTAATACTAAAATCAACAACAAGCATCCTAACTAAATGTTCCAGCCATGCAGTAGAAGTCCAGTCCTGACTGCTGACAGTCATAACAAGTAAGTCACTTTTTAAAGATACACATCTAAATGAGATCTCTCTGGTGGTTCAGTTCATCAGGACGATCTGTAAACCCCTAAATGAGCATTAAATTGATCCGGAGATGAGCAGAAAACTCTGCAGGGGATTATTAGAGGCACATTCACAGTCTTATGCAATAAGCCTGTTGTTATTTTGAATGTATTTAATCTCAATTGAATATTAATGACAACTTTCTGACTTTTCTGTTTATCAAAACACTGATTGTTTTACTGCGATTGGAACCTTGAATGCAAACAGGGACATTGGCTTCAAAGACAGTAAAGAAACATTTAATTACATGTATATTCTTTAAAATGATCAGAAGAATTTTGGTAATAATGCAGTTTTATTAAAGTTTTTTCACTTTTTCAGATATCTGAACTATGACGGTTTACAACATTTTTTCTTTTAAATTACAGCAAAGGTACATTTGTTAAAATGTTGGATATAAAAGTGGCCCAGATCAGCATTTCTTTTCTGTCCATGACAGTCTGAACAACACAGATCTGACTTTTTCAAGTCAGACTCAGGTCACCTTTATATCAGGTCCTAAATCAGATACATATTAGATGTTTTTAAAGCAAAATCAGCCTGAACAGTCAAGTCACATTTCATTTAACAACTATGTCATTGGATGTGACAAACATCACAGTTCAGGTCATTATTTTGTCAGCTCAAATTTCACAACAGCTTCAGAAATGATACACACACCCTGATGTATGAAGCATCCATACATGCTTCCATAAACACAGCATGCTGACTGTGATGTCACTGCTTCTTCTTCTATGTGGGTCAATAGGCTGAAATCTGAATCACGCTGGAATCTGATCACGATCGGATTTAAATTATGTGGATAACCATTAAAAAAAAGAATTATTCTAAATTGTTCGCTAAGACCTCAGTGTGAATACAGCTCAAGCTTTTTTCAAAATGTGTATTTGATCCAAAGCACAGGTATTTGTTTCAGAGGGGAGGTTGTTGTGAAAAGGCTACATTTCTTTTCTCTCCAGTGCATGTCACATGCTTCTCAAGTTTATCTTTTTCCTTTTGAAGAAAACACCTTCAGTGGTTGGATGATACAGCTCAAACAGGGAACCTGAGAAAAGAAGCTCAATCTGTTTGCACTATGTTGTTTTAGATTATTATTGTTTTTGTTTTCATGTTGCTGGAGCTTGATGGCATTGGTTTAAACACTTTTAGATTAACATTTTATACATTAAATCATCTTAAGTTGCAGTTTGATTCATTCTGAACAGAAGATCACCATATCCCAGCATGCACAAGAGCTGTAATGGGATTTTTGGTTTGGTTAACTGTAAAACCTCAGAATGCAAGAAGAGCAACCCAAAACACACCATAAACCCTAACATGACATTATCAGCCTTTTAGTGATAATTTTATTAAATGTGGAAATTAAAATCAAAACAGGCTTATTGATAAAGAACAGCTTGGATGACTATTTGTAGGAGAACCTCTGGAAAACCTGTTCAATGCTTCACTGAAAGAGTAGAAGTGTCATATTCTGCCCCCTTGTGTCCAGTTTGTGCCTGTGTTCTTCCTCCTGTGTCCTGCACTAATCCCCTCCAGGTGTGTCTCGTGTGTCCTGTGTTTCCTGAGTCCAGCCAGCAATAAAGCTGTTTTGTGTTTAACCTCACCTGTTCTGCCTCTGTCCTCCTGCATTTGGGTCCTGCACTACCCCGGCCATGACAAGAACGACAACAACCACTGCACTTACTCTACTGTACACAGGCAGCTGCTGTATGACCAAGAAGTCAGTTCCATCCTGATAATGATATATAACACAATATAGCACATTTCCTGTATATTCTGCTGATTTGTTTTTAAGTGGAAGAATGAGCTAAAATATAAAGTGAAGCTGACGCTAGCTAGCTTCTTGCCTGTGTTTAGGTCGTCATGTATTTTCTTGCAGTTCCAGTCAGTTGAGTGCAGACAAAACTCACTAAAGATGTTTGTTTTCCTAATCATAGAAGCTGTTCTGCTGCACAGATGTCCGATCTCATTACTATGCTACACAAACAGAAATCTCAAAGTATTTGGCAAAAATTCTGCTTGTAGATTTAGTTGATGATCGGTAAAGGACGCCTTTGGATAAGTCAAGCATCTGCAGCTCTGCATCACTTAAAAAAAGTAAAAACCAATTGATAAGTTCAACTGTGAGTGTTTATGCTCTGGCCTGGCAAAATGGCAACTGGAGCACAGTTCTCACCTTGCTCAAACTCTTCTGTGTTACCCTCTAAGACTGTTTTGGAGTCGTCTTTTTCCTCATTTCATTCCAGGGTCCTTGGAGGAATTTGGGTGCATCTCCTTAATGATCCTGAATGGAGCAGCAGTGGCAGTGTGTGAGCTGCTGGTGTGTAGGCGATGGGAGATGGAACAGCAGAGCTCCACAGCACCTCAATAGGCCAAAGACTCCCGAGCTGGAGCCACATTAAAGAGCAGCCAAGCCTTTCAACATGTGCCTGCTAGTCTCCCTTCCTTTTCCCCCCTCCACTACAGGAGCACCCCCTCATATTAGGAGATGCATCCATACATACACAAAACTGGTCTAATTTGGAGAAGGCGTTAAAGTAGACCGATAAAGCTCCTACAGCAGACCTGTAACCAGTCGTGCTCACATTCAATGTTCAAATACCACAAAAATTCTACAATGATGGATCCTGCATGGACCTTTTAATGTAGACATTCCCTTTTTTCCTTTGCACCAGCAAGGCAGGGATCCCAATAATCCACTAAAGCTCTCCACCTCTTCACACACTCAACAGAAGTGGAGCAGGCTCCTCTTCCTCTCTGTGAAGTTTGGCTTTGGAGGCTTCACGAGGTCAGACCCATTGTTAGCGTTGTCATATTGATGAAGCACACCGGTCCGCTGCACGCCCAGGTTTGAACTCACAACCTAAGAGGAGAGAGATCAAGTTTCTCCCTCTGCAAGTGGAGTGAAAAGAGTATTTGTTGATGGATCATATTCAAATCTCTGTGGGATTTGTTAATTAATTAATTTTCATGAACGCATATGTTTGTTGTTCTTGTTTACGGTTTAAATGGGGTTCAGCTGTAAACAAGCAACCGAGAGTAAAAGAGAGAGAGAGTGGTTTGGATGAAATGATAAAATGCATTTCTTTTTTCAAGAGCAGAAATCAATATCCCTGTAATCATAAACACGAGGGCATTAGAGAGCGATGCTCTTCCCTGCTTGTAAGGACATACAGCGTGTCATTAATGCAGTTTATTTCAATTAGCTCCTCACTGGGCGGGCCACGAAAGCCCACAGGGATATTTTGTTGATGTTGAGCGGTCGAGCGAGGATTGCCAGTTAATGCGATGATATGATGAGAGACGTTTGGTGTCATAACAAGCAACAAACTGCAAAGTTTTAATTGAAGGCATAACAAGATCTCTCTCACACACACACACACACTCGCAAACTTGGCAACAGTGAGACCCAACGGTTTAATGGACTGAAAAAATGATTTTAGATGAAAGAAATTATTAATTTCTGACTCTATAATGAATTCCAAAAGTAAGTAAAGCAAATTTAGGAGAGGAACCCAACACAAAGGAGAGCCTATAGGTTTTAACTCCCTGTCACGGGTGACACAATCCATTATTTTTCTGTTTTTTGCTGCGTTTCATTTAAATTTCCATTCTGTGTCTCAGAAATGAATATTTGATCTTTCCCCCCTGAACCTGTCACTGATGGGCCTTTGAAGCTGTGAGACACTGCATTGTGTTTGTGACACTGCGGGATATACAAGAAAAAAAAAAAAAGATCAAACTTCCCTTTGCACGGAGGGAACATGAAAAGGTAAACATGGAGTCCTGGTGCTTTACCTGTTTAGAGGCTCCGCTTTGTTTCAAATGTTCTGACCGTGAATGTTTGGGGGCAAAAACGTCTCAAACATTGTTTGCTATTCTGGAAATGACTATCTGCTTTAATGTTTGTTAGATTGTGTGTTCTTTTTAGTCTGCACAAAAAAAAAAACTACTAAATCAACTTTCTCCCAGAGAATTTCACCGTGCTGTTAAATGCTCATAAATGCATGTTTGTGCAATTGCATGTGTGTGTGGTAAAAAGAGGGAATGCAGCATTGGAGGTCTGAGCGGTAGCAACTTGTGGAATTCCCCTATCTGAGATCAAACAAGAAAAAAAAAAGAGATATATGGACTTGTACTGCTTTCCAATTAATATGTAACCTGCGTATGTGTTACAATGAAAATAGTGATTAGATGAAAAGAGATGGGGCCAGCAAGAGGTTGACAGAAAAAAAAGAGGAAAAGATTTTCAACATGGCAAGTGTGAAGAGAAAAGACAGATTCTGTGCTCCTAATTATAAATCTTTCTTTAAAAAAATAGACAAAATAAAACCCAGAGGGAAAACATGGGCTAATAAAAAGTGGAAATTGTGCACCCTAGTTAGTCATAATTGACTAATTTTGTTTGTAAGGTCATGATAGCACTTAAAGCCTCTCTGGATCCCTTCCCGCAGAAATGCAACATGCAACACAGGCAGCCCTTTTGTGTGCCAGCGAGCGCTGATGTGCTTTCTGTTTCCATGCCAACTCACTTTCATCTTTCATCTTTCTTACCAGCTCATCCTACGCTTCAGATGAATTAGGTTTGTTACAAATTCTTTTGAAGTGCACACACACTCACACACACATCCCCACCCCCCCCCCAACCCTTATACCACCCCACTTCAGCGAAACAAAACAAAAACACTGAGGAGCTACAAATGTAAGCCAGTAATCTCGCTCGTTTCGGCTCCTTGGCTAACCAATAGCGCCGCGGACGGGATATTTCCACTTCATTTCAATTTGGAATACGTCCCTCGCTCTTTTCTTGCCTCTTGGCTTCCATTTTCTTCTGTTGTGTGCAGCTCCGCGTCACACAATTCATTTCCATTATGGAGACGGTCGCTGAGAGGGTTGTATTGTGGCTTAGTAATGATCTTCAATTACACTGATGCCAGGCCCTAAGGGGTAAAAGAAAGGTGGGGGTCTCTTAAGGATCAAAGGTTTAGACCTGAAGAAGACTTCTGTGTCCTCGCAGATGCATTTTCTCAAAATGCTCCCGTGAATTCTGCCTCCGGACGCAGAAGGGCAATTTCCAGGCCCTGGGCTGTGTGTGTTTGTCTGTAATAGAAGTGATGGAAAATCTGGTGTAAGCTCAAATTCTGTCCTCACAGATGTTTACAATAAACTCACTAACTTTTCTTGTACTTCTTCATTGAACTTCACAGTCAATCATATAAAAGTAATTCTTTGTTTTAATAAGTTTAATGACTGAGTAAAATAAAGGTAGGTACAAAGTTATACTGAGCGTATTTGAATAGCTCTGATTAAATTCAAAGTTTTGTTTCAGTTTTTATTTGCGTTCTGGATGCAGATGGAAGTACACAGTTGATATAGTCATGAATATTAATTGTTGCCTCTGGCTCTGCAGGTTTTCCAGTGCACAGTCAGTCCAGGTTTAACAGTTCTCTCTCTTGGCATTAGATAGGTTTTCACAGGATTGTCACATGGTCAGATTTTCCAAGATGGGGTTTGGGTTTTGCAGTGTATGCATACCTGATGTTACAGTAGCAGTGATCCAAAGTGTGTTGTTTCCCCTAGTGGGAAAGTTCACAAGCTGATGAAGTTTTAGCATGCTTTTCCTGAGGTTGCAGCAGTTAAAGCCTCCCAGGATGATGAAGACACAGTCAGTCCTAATATGGGTTTTCATGCTCGATGATCACGTGATGCTCAAACAAGTTTGTCCCCCTAGTGGCTGGTTCTAATGAAGGTTTTAAGTCCTGACCCCTTCATGCAAACAAATGGGACATTATCCCGACTAAAATATATTAAAAAACAAATTTTTTTCAATTTCACATTGGCCAGGGGTGCACATAAGTGGTGCACAGGTATGCATGAGTGCCAAAAATAATGCAGTTTACAGTTTAACCATTGCTCTTTGTGGCCCTTTGGGTCACTGTAATGCGTACCAGTTCCTTGTGCCACTACGCTCTTTTGCATCCTGGTGTTACGTCTATTTGTAGCTGGGGTATTCATGACCTCAAGCTGTAATTTTTACTAAATCCATCGCAAGTCAGTGTTGTATTGTTCGTGCAGCTTCTTATCACACACTGCCAAGCTGCAGCAGCACTCGTACAGCTCACTCAGCACCCTAGTACCTCATTGAAAAAAATTGTGTGCACCCTGTTTATAAATCATGCACTTCAGAAGGGAGCTTATGGCTAATATTTGTGTACAAATATGGATGAAGTAAATTGTTACTCTAGCAAGCTGAGCGAGTCCAGCATTGTGAGAGTTTATGTTTCAATAAAAACCATAATGTTTTCCTAACCCCAGTCAAATAGTTCTAATAAGTAACCAGTTGTTCTGGGTACTTTAAACGTAAGAATCAGTAAAATGTAAAAAAGCAAATGTGAGCAATATTAATTTCTAAGTCACATATTCTGGTCACAAGACAAACTTGGGTCTCATGAATGAAATTTCTTGATGCAGTGAGTCACCTGCAGACATAAGTTTTTCTTGTATTTAGAGTAATCAAATCCAACCATTGTTTCTAGTTATTTGATGTATAAATACTCTGACAAGGCTCAAAAGAACAGACTGCTTTAGTTTTGTAATTCTGTTATATTTGGAGCAAGATGAGTCACAAGTATTTGATAACAGCAGAAAACCATAAACCACATTTGTTCTGAGTAGAGGGCGTTTTAGTTGACATTTATCTCGTATTGTGACGATGGTTAAATTCAGCAAAGACATTTTTGTTTGATGGTCATTTCAAATATGCAGGTACATCTAAAAAAATAGAATAAGTGAAAAAGTTTGGTATTTTTTGTCACTTATTTTGTGTCATTATGTGTAATGATGCTACAGGAGTTTCATTTAATGAAATGAGTTTATAGAACTTTGTCATGATATTCAAATTTTTGAGACGTTCCTGTAGATTGAATGTAAATTGATTTATAGCTTGTTTATTTTCTAAGCACCCTCCTTTCATATATAGAGGTTTTCACGTCTCCGTCTCTAAGCTTCACATCAGTCTCAGCTGTAATAATTGTCCCTGGTAACATCAAACGTGTTTGGATGGTCTTTTGAAGTTCTTGCTAAAAAAAAAAAAAGATATATACATAACATGCTGTCAACAGATTCAGATTTTTTAAATCTGGACCTGAAGGTTCAGATTCTTTAGATTAAATCAGAGAAGCAGGGTGGAGAAAAAAGTAACATCAATCAGATTAGTCTCTCAAACACAAACTATTATGAAAAATCAGTGCAACAAAAACTCAAAGTTCACTATTTTATTTTATTTTAATTACATTTTATTTTTTTTTACTTTTGATCTCAGAATGATCATAAAACTGGACAAATGACAAAGCTGTCTGGCTTCAATCATCCTGACTACACACACTGATAGGTTTGAAAGTCTTCCAGGATGCTCCATCATTTTGTTTATCCAACTTCTTCTCTGTACTTCTAGAAACCAGCGATAATAAGAACATCAGCAATTTCTCAGCAAAGTCTTTGGAAACACGCATGACTGAGTACAATCAAGGCCTCGATATGTGACAAGTGGAGACCAATGAGGAATAATGGGAAGAAAAGTTAGTGTTACCTTGGTGGTGGGGTTACTTGTTGCCTGGAGTCAAATCTGGGCTAGGCTTGTTTCGTTTGGGTTTTCAAAGGGTACTATGGTTTCTTCTCACCCGACCAAAAAATCTGAATATTAGGTAATATCCAGGATCATCAACTCCTCTTCTTGGGGGCTACCACCCTCAAATTCTAGCTGTTTTTTGTAATTCAGGTGTGCTGGAACAGGAAACATCTAAAACCTGCAGGATGGTAGCCCATCAAGGACCGCCTTGATGGGCTACCATCCTGCAGGTGTTGCAACATGCAACACCAGCATGAAGTGCCTTTGCAGCAGGACTTCATGTTCTGCAGAAGCCTGTTGATCATACAATGCTGAAATCAGGTGTGTTGGAGCAGAAACATTTAAAACAAGCAGGATAGTGATCCTCAAGAACCAGGATTGGACATCATTAGATGATAGAGCAGAAAGGGGGCCTGATGCGACGTTAATAACACAAAGAATGAGAGCGTGAACCAGCTCTGTGTCTACAGCTGTCTGAGAGATGTTTGGTTTCTCTCCACAGCTAATACAGGTTTTGACATTGGTCAAAACTCTCTTCGTGTCTTGCTGCAGACCAGGATGCTGATTCCTTCACAAACGGAAGAACAGACAAGACTAATGCAGACAAACACAACCGAATAAAACACTCAAACCTAACAAAACCCCTAAAACTCACAGGAGAATCAAAGTCCTTCATTTGTCTGAGATACAATGAAGTCAAAACAAGTAAATCAACAGGCTGCCCATATTGTAACTCCTGAAAAAGTGGAGATCCATTGAAGTTTAATGGTGACAGTGACAGAGCAGTTTCTTTTTAATGGGCCAGTTAGGTTACTGAGATTTACTTCACCCGTAATGATCAGCATGTTGACCTCTAATTGTTTTCATTTCTGCTCTAAAGCACTCAGAACATGTGAATATAAGGTTGAAGCATAAACAAGCTGGATTATAGCCATCCTCAGAGTACACACACACACACACACACACACAATTTATGTAAACCATCAAAATGCACATAGACCATGACCAAGATCGGCTCATTTACCGCTTTATTATGCCTGTGAAGAAAATTAGAGACACTGAAATTCCTTGGTCAGCCTTTCAAAACTGGGATGCCGCGCTAATTTACTCGATTGGGAAACAGATTTGAGGGCCAATTATTCCAAGCTGGTTTGGAATACATTTCAGGAAGACTGATTTATTTAGGTTAAGCTGCCATTGGTGCTTTTGCAGAAAAAGGAAGCTTTAACAGAATGATATTTCATAGCGCAGAAGTGAAAAATATCCAAGCACCCCCCCCCCTTTGAAAAGGCGTTTAAGGAGCATGAAAGGAGCTAAGGGTGATACTATAACCCTACAACATTTGGTTAATTGGAGATTGGTCACGGGCTGTAATATTTGACTGTAATCTGAAAGGCCTGTGAAAGCAGGAGTGTGCAGTGAGAGATCAGCACAAGCTGTGAGGAGCAGCCAGTGATAAGATTAAACCCATTCACATCCTATAATGAAAACACCAGCAGCTGTAGTTCCCTTTTCATCACTTATTTCTTACTCTTCTCTGGCTTGTTTTTTCTTGTGAACAACAAAATAAGAGGCTCTATGTAATAATAAAAATACTAACGCAGTGACATACATGTAATATGTTGCAGAACACCGGGAGGAATCGGAGGTGGAGAAATAAGAGCCCAGATATCAGCCCTGGCCTTATTTTTCGCTCTGTTCCTCTGCGTAACCAAACTGACTCATTACGAACTTCAAAGACACAGATAGGAGTTTTAATTAAGAGAAATGCTGCGGAGCAGTGGAGATAAGTAACATTCCCCCACTCCCCTCCCCCTCTGTGCACCCCCTGCTCAATTCCCCCCCCCACCACCACCACCACCTCTTAGAGCTCAGACAACATCATTAGGACATTAGAGGCTGCTGGTGCACGGCGGTCCTCCGTCACACCATCACATAAAACCACAAAGCACTGTGTGGCTTTGAGGTTGTAATCCTCACGTTATGGATCCTTCGTACTGACATGGCATAGTGTGGTGTGGCACAATGCAACAAATGTAAACATGGAATTATATGGCATCAGCAGCATTCCAGTTAGCTGGACTATGTGGAAAATAACCAAAAACCCTGAGAAGAGGATGCTACTAAATTTTTGGAAGTTTAATCTGATGTAAAATAGTGCTGATATTGCAGGAAAACTGATGACTAAAGTTTTTATTGCAAGATCTGAATGAGTTGGGGTGATGGTGTTGAGAGCTCGGACACTCTGCGACACACATGTCGGCCTCAAGGCCCACAGGCCACATTTAGCCTGCGTAACAATGTTATCTTGCCTCTGAGATCATATTTTATACGTATTATAACCAGCAAGTGTGTGTACAGGACAAAAACCACTGCAAAATCCCAAATTGCACTGGAAAAGGCAGCCCTACAAACCCAGCTGCCCCAACTCTCAGCTGCAGTAAAACAGGTGCTATTGCTGCACATTTTCTTTAAAAACAGAACTTAGTCCTGAGTTCACGCAGCAGTTAGCCAATGTTGAAGCTGAGAAAATGAAGCTTGAGCTTTTGCAGAAAAGCAGCTTGAGGATGTCGATGAGGAAAAAGTTGATGAAACTCTAAAACATGACTGCTGCTCCTTATGCAAGCTGCTCCAGTGATCTGTGTTCACCAGAGCAGAAGCATGAGAACAAATTCCTCTTTGAGGATTTCTTCATTCATTCCAGAACACTTCCATAACTTAGCCTGATCCCAAACACTGAGGAACGAGCTAGGAAGAGATGCCCGCTCTGGCTTTTATCAGATCTACAGAGTGTCTCCTTTAATTTATATTCATCTGTATTATTTGAGTTTCTCTTTAATAATTTAAGGAGGAATGTTTAAAGCTATACATTTTAATTTTCATTAAGGGATATTTTTGAACAGTTCTGACAGCCTGTGGTAAAATGTTTTGATAAATAATTTGTAAAAATGTTGAGCGGAGTTTTGGCATCTTTTAAATTAAATTGTTAAATAAAACCTGGTAAATTGTGATTGTTTTTACTTTAAAAGGTACACGTATATGAATATTTACATTGAACAAGGTTGACCCTTAACTTGGACACAATTATAAATTTGGACCTCGTGTGAAACTGCATTAAGACACCCCTGCTATAAGGAGAGGTCATGTTGTCCAGTCTCATCAAGTGTTAGTGAAGTTGAATGACTATAATTCAGTTTGTCTGACTGATCTGTGTTTTGTTCCAGGCTCAGATGGGAGGTTCTGGATCAAGGCGTCCCAGGAGTAGTGGAGAGTGGGCAGACATGGTGAGTTTTAGGTCTAACAGAGGGTTTTTTCTCCAAAGGGCCCAACTAGCTTCAGAGAAGGTCCAGCACAGAGCTAGACAAACAGATAGTCATTAGTTAGGCCTTTGACGCCACCTGAGATGTTTATTTTTAATTCTTTAGTTTAAAATTTTACATTTTTAAAGTTATTTTTATTTGTAATTTTTGTTTTTATTTACATGTATTTTATAGATTATTACATAGCAATTGTTTTGTATATTTTAAGTTGTAAAATTTGTATTCTTGGTTTAATTATTGTATCATGAGACTGTTTTGTGTACAGCACTTTGTTCTTGTGGTGTCAAAGTGCTTTATAAATGAAGCTGCTTTGGTATATTTGCCACATTTTGTGTTTCAGACTTATTTAAACACAAGCTCATCATTTTATCCCAAATCCACATGAAAAACGTTTTCTGTATTAACTCTTTAATGTCCACACCATAGACTGTAGTAATGTCTCCCTCTTCTTCCACAGTTGAGAAGTGATGCCATGATTTTCCGTTTACAGAAACGGCCATTATGTGATTTTAGAGACAGAGTTTGATCCCTCAGGACGTGGGACTGATAGTCCCTCCCATCTCCCCCGTAATCAATTATGATGTTTATAAGCATCAAATAACTAACTACAGTTAAACATGTTAGAAAAGACAATATTTGAACATACAGAAGCAAAATAAGAACAGTGTGAATCAACAAAAAAATTACCTAGATAATAAAATTATCTGATTAATATTTTTCATACATGGGAAAAAAATCCCATTTGTTTACATGGAAGGAGCAGGACTTAAAACTTGTATTGAGTGGTAATCACCTCACTATAGTGGAATTCATAATATAGGCTGGGTCTGCCACAATTCAAAGGTGCAT
The DNA here is from genome assembly GCA_006937965.1 of Callopanchax toddi. Lineage (NCBI taxonomy): Eukaryota > Metazoa > Chordata > Actinopteri > Cyprinodontiformes > Nothobranchiidae > Callopanchax > Callopanchax toddi. Next base: position 1,590,823 of record SSNR01000018.1, read on the forward strand.
CCGGGCATGGATTCATCATTTTCAGGGGGAATAACCACTCAGAAATGTACTCAACATGTAAGTAGTGACTATGAAGGAGCTCCGTTGTGAAAACCTTACAAAAGGAAAACCATCCTCTTGTTGGGAAACAAGTTTCTGTGGTAAAGCGAGCAGACAGAAGCTGTTTTAAATTAAATGATGGCACATCATAACATAACTCAACTTTTTGCAGTTTTTTTCTTAAATTGGCCCACGTGAGCGAACTGAGTAGTGACAGATGACATGAAAGCACAGCAGAAAACCACTGATTAGTGCGTGTCTGCAGCAGCTCTAAGGTCCTCCATAGTTACAGAATGGGCTTCATTTGTCTTTACATCATTACAGTCAATCTGACGACATGCCAACAATCACACACACATTAATGCTGCATCCACCCCTCTACTCACAAAAACATGGATGTTTTGCATCTTCTATTGATGCAACTTCATGTGCCTCTTCAGTTAGAAGCTTAAGGATTAAACCCTTTTCTGAAAAGATTCAGGATATTAAGGCTAGGAAGTGTGTGTCATCAAACTCAAGAAACCTGAATTCTTATAAAGTCTGATGATCTCAAAAAGAAGCTGAGAGCTGGGATAGAATAGAGCTCTCCAGGGAATCATGAAAGGCTCTTTTAAAACCCAGAATGCAAAAGACACCTTCATCCAAGTCTAAATGAGGAAAATCTTAAAATAGACTTTTGAAGTGACTGACATTCAAACACTAAGATTTGATGTTTGTTTTTCAAAAATAGAACTCTTATGTAACCAAGCAGGTCAGCAACCCTGCAACAAATAGCCGTCCAATCAGAGCAGAGAAAACTAAACTTGTCATAACATTACCTAAAGTGCTGATTACACTTAATTAGGAGATGATCAAAAACTAAATCTTGCATCACGCCTTCTCCCCAGGTGAGTATAGTGACACTGCTGTTGTCTATCCCACTCTTCAGGAGGATAGACTCTTATTTGAGTCTTCTGAGTGAGCCCCCCCATCACCACCAGGCGTGATATGTAGTTGAGATCAGTAACAGCAGAGAGAAATCTGCCTCCCCCGGGGGAAGGCCTGATGTCGGAGAGATTAATTACAGACCACAGAGCTGCAGCGTGCTGGGAGCGCACAACGCTCGGGGGCTCAAATATATACATCTGCGTACACACCAACACGCAGTCTGCCTCTCCTCCTCGCAAGCGGGATCCGTCAGCATGTTGAATCCCA